>JAUZND010014675.1:0-27663 GCA_034780555.1 Coelogynopora nodosa | reverse complement strand
TCAAATCGATCTACTTCTTCCATAGGCGGTAAGTAATATATTAGCATTTTGTTAATTTATTATAGATTTTCTAAATGGTCCTACTAAACAGTCCTACGGGTGTGCTTTAGTCAATACAATGCACCCGCTGGCTATAGTGATGCATTTTAATAGGTTTGGTGTGAAAAAATTTGCATCTTTATATATATAACCACCTTGGGACAGCGTTCGTCCCATCCGGCGGGCATAAATGGTTGTATCTTGGGACAGCGTTCGTCCCATCCGGGTTTAAAGGGTTAAGTTAGACAGCAAGTCGGACAGTGGGCATGGGCTGGTCAGTTCGGAGAAGGCTATATCGACATTACTGATACCCCGAGCGATGACGTTGATGAACAGTGACACTGACATTTTTCTTATACTCTAAATTTTTATACTTTGCTACTATGTTACTTTTGAAATAATAATAATAAATGGCATTCTATATCATTCATCACGTATGCTTCAAATATTCAAATTAAGGGATACATTTTAGGAGTTTAGGGATTTGGGAGTTTATGGTATTAAACTTTAGGAGTTTAGGGATATTGGGATATCAAATTTTAGGAGTTTATGGTATTAAACTGTTAGAGTATTCTTATAGTATACTTATTGTATACTTATTGTATCTATGTATAGCGCTTCTATAGTATACTTATAGTAGTAGTATATCTCAAACCAATTTCCATACTTGACTTAGTCGGCGTGATCGGCCTGACATCATATGGCTACAATGCAACGTATTGAAAAATCAATAATTGTAGTTGAATGAACGATTACTATCATTGAGGTATATTTGATCAATTTGCAAGTAGTAAAATCAAACTCAGCTACCTTGGCTTAGTCAGAATACCCATTGAAATCACCCAGATCGTACATTTTATGGGCTACAATGCATCGTATTGGGAAATATAAATAATTGTACTTGAATGATCGATTACTACCATTAGAGTACCTCTGATGAATTTCTATCTAGCAAAATTGAACTCTATGACCTTGAATTATTCTGAAACGATTTGGCATTGTTTAAATCGACCAATAGGAAGCCATAGTAACAAAAAATAAATACTCGATTCTGATCGGCTGAAAAATTTACCGGTCCGACACTTAATACCGATAAAAATGGTTTCGGGGAGGGTGATGACGTAGATACACACCTTCCATACTACTAATAATTAATACTCAGACAAATTTGACTATTCAAAATATTGAAGAATATTATTTATAATACTGTTTCTAATGTAAAACATTTTATTATATGATTGGATTATATAAATGTGACTATTTTTCAAATTGTTTTAGAAGTATTTAATTTTATTGAAATTATTATAAACTCGTCCTTACAGAATCTTTGGTTATGACAATAAATCACCGCCATTGTATGTTTAGTATAAAATCAGTTGAATACGTCAGTTGTCCCATATATTCAGTTGTAATGATGTTGATATCTGTCCAGGTCTCTTGTCTACGACGCCAACAGTACCAAATTCTTCACTGGAAACCTGTCCCCGGGTGAGGAGTTAGTCCGACCCTTCCAGATCACCAACACCTTCAACTTCAGCCTGGTTGTCTTCAATTTTTCGCTACACAGTGAGGCGCGCAAGCACTTCAAGGTTAGGATAGTGTTCAGTTGTTTGAGTCAAGCTGATACGCTTGTTCTTTAGTAATAGACACACAAATGTACGATATAATTATGTGTAACGATTATGACATTGAATATCCACGGTGATAAAGTTTATTTTACTAAAAACTCAATTTTTGTCTTGTAACGTAAATTTTTTAATAGATAAATTATATTATTGTGGTATTCGTTGTTATTTTTTAATATAACATCTTTGCTTCACATATATTTGACTGAACCACTTTTGAATTTGGAATAATCAATTTATAATTTTCTTTATTCAGGTATAATTATTATTTTTTACATTAAATTCGGTTACTTTTTAAACTATTTAAACAAATGTAATGATAGAGTAATTTCGTTCTTTTTTGTATCCATAGAATAATACCAATTGTATTATCGTTTAATGTTAATATTTTAGTAATCTGTTTGGTAATTTTATTTCGTATGGTTAAATTTAAATTGTTTGTCTTTAAAAAGTTTACTATTCGACTTCTTAATTTTAAAGAGAACGTCATCTAATAAGTATAAATTGAATAAGTCTGTATATTGTACCTACATCGAAAAGACGAGTGAAAGCAAACATTTAAGATGCAAGGTATTCATTCTACTTTGAGTATATTTTAGTATATTAATTTCCTTAAAGGATAACAAATATTGCGATTAAGGTTATCTGGTTATTATGTTTTTATGTTTACTATATTAAACAAGTTTAACCATCTCTTCGCGCTGTAAAGACAAGGTTATAGTCACTTATCTTGTCTTCCCGAATTTCAATCATTTATAATATGACATTGTAGAGAGAATTATTAATATACTTGATTAATGAGGTGCACGTTTATATTTATAGTCATCCAGTGCACGTATTCTCCTTGCTAAAATCAAGAAGCCATGTTGATGTTTAATATTATATGACTCCTCTCTTATATGTTACAGATCACCGGATTTCAAAACCCTGTTATGATCCCACCGCGTCAAACACGCCACCTCTGCACCTTCCACTATCGCAAGCCTGATCCAGCCGGTACCACCAGTCATACGGAAGACTTCATATCAAGGATTGGACTCTTCTCTAACGCCTCGCTCTTTGTCATTCCCATTTTCGTTTATACTGGACTGATTAGGGTGATTCGTTATGAAACTTCTGATTTTATTCTAACTATTTTATAAAATATTACAAGTTATTGCAGGATATTACAGAATTGTACATTAAAGATAACATTAAAATTGGTTTAATTTATCTTATATATTGCATAGAAAGTAAACATATAATAAAAATCTCAGTTGTTGATGTTTTATATAATGAATACTTAAAAGATCATCTGCAATACATGATTTTCTGTAAAAATGCCCATCATTTTAATTTCCGGTTTTGAAATTAATATACGTTATTTTAATTTTCAAAATATATTTAATTAAATAACCTATTATGATTTAAAAAATTATTGTATATTTTTAATTGTTTTCCTCATCTTTCTTTAAACCGCGAGCGTTGAATATTTGTTATCTTTATTTATAAGTATAGCTTACCATTGTCATTTAAAATTTTAGGTCTCATTTTAATGAAGCTTTGATAAAACCCCTGTGTGAAAACTGGTAATCTATTTGCTTACGGAAGTTTGTAAGGTTAATATTAGCCTAGATCAACACTTCTCTATTATACTTTATTCTCCTATAGATATATTAATAGTTTAAAGCTAGAGAATTCGATTCAAATATTCTTCAATTTTCCTATTTGACCTTGACTTTAGGCAGGTGATATTCGCGATTACAACATTTAAGTCGTCATTTTTTAACAATTACAAGTCGTTCAAGTTTAATGCCCTCAATTTCGCTAGTATGAGGATATTCTAATATTATAATCATCTATCTACTGACCAATTAAGTTGTCACACAGTAAATTAAATTATCGTTTTGAGAAAAATTTGTTTCATTAATGAGTTAATTAAAGTGATAAAGCTTTTAATTATATGCCAAACAATTTTTGTATCATAATTATCATGCGTATTTTTTAACTAACTAAGCCAATTGTATTGTGTGTCTTTATTACAATACATGTTATGAAAAATATTGGAGATAGTTATTCAGGATAATTGCCTCGATCACTATAGTTGCTCTTGGTGTGGCGTATTATTCTTTGCTTATATTGTTGTTTTGGACTTCATTAATATTCAACTATACTATACAGTAATAAAAATTAATTAATTAATAGTGTTCTCCTACACTTTTTTTATTTTTACAATAACTGCATAAACAACTGTACCGTTGGATATTAATCTACATATGAATGTTGATCATAGGTGACTGCCCCTCAAAGCCATCTGCCACTCACTAATCTCAACTTTGGAACGGTCGGGGTGGGTGAAGTGCGCTCTCTGTCCCTCATTCTACGGAACGACAACCCAATTAAAGTGAGCATTGTCTTTTTACTGAATGCGTTGTGCTAGTTAATTTAAAAGATATTCAAAATAACCACAAACCATAATATTATAGCACCACATTTCTATTAATTATTTATTTATTTAATAAAATTAAGGAATTATTATAAATGCTTGTATAACATTTGATCTGGAAATCACCATGATGATATCATGAAGTGAAATATAGGAGTAATACAAATTAGATATAATAGATAATTTCATTAACTGTTATTGTTGAACTTTTTTACTTTATTAATTATAAATACTGTATTTACATCAATATTTTAGACAAAATACTCAATGTTACTGATTGCCTGCGCTTTTTGAATTTTTACATAAAATGGGGCCTTAATGATAGTTGTATTACTTGAATAGGCAATCAGTAATAAACAGATTAAAAAATATATTTACATCATGGACAATAAATGAGCAAATGGAAAATTTTCAAATGTCGAATTATGTATTTTATGATTGATATTTAAGACCACATCCTGGTCCCTTTAACCCTTGTAGGAGGTGTATAGGCGTGTATCAAATTTTATTTTGCAAGCACCTTTACGTTTTCATTGTCCCGATTTGTAATATACCAATTATATAAATTGTTATTGATAAAAATTATCTCTTGAAAATATTTTTAACTTTTGAATAGTTTCAATTATTTGTACTGTATTTTTTAATATAATGTAATGTAGCCTACTGGTACAACATTTTTGCTGTTCCATTTCAGATAACTATTAGCAACATATCAGCTAATTGGGATCAAGCATCAATCGAACTGGTCGGCATTGAACGAGGCAACAATAGTCTCCTTTCAAATCGCTCAAAAAACCCTATAGTTATCAACATTTCTGAAAAGGCAAGCAACCCTATTACTGCTGCTCACCTGTTTTATGTATACAGGGGTACGCATAATTCGCTATACACTGAATCTGACAATAAAAAACAAAACATCCAACAATATCGTCTTTATTTAATCCATGTACAATTAATTATACATTAAATGACAGAAATATTATAACAATTAGCTTATAACTTATCTTCAAACTATTGTCCATAATCATCAATACACACTTGTCCTCTTTTTGGATGGCATAGCAGATTGTCCGGCACAGTTCCTTTGTTGCTGAGGACCGCAAATTTTGTCATGATTTTTTGCCTCGGTGATGGCATTCTTCGAACATTTTGCGTGTAAAATATGTTTCTTGAAGATAATCTACATTCAATAATAAGTGGAAGTGAGGTCCGGTTATTGTGGAATCCATCCGATCATTCCTCTCCTGCCTATCAACATCTCGAACATGTCATCCAGGAAATTGTTTTTTATACTAACAAAATGAGGTGGTATACCGTCTTACATTAATATTATCAGTAGTAATCTGGCGTACAATAAAGTCTGTCAGGACAGTTCTGGGAATTGACCATCCCATTGAGAAAGTACGGACCGAAAACACCGCTTGAACACTTTGCTCCTTATACACACAGATTCCAGGGTAAGGGTTGTCAGTTTCCTTTACTAGATGAGGGATCTCAACGGAGTAAAAAGCGACATTGCATAAATTCACTTGACCATTCGGTTTAAATGATACTTCATCTATCTAAATTATCCTGCCTCGACATCGATATCATCGTTTATTTCTTGTTGCAACCATATACTCACAAAATTCAATCTAAGTCATCGTCATTCATAAATTGAAGCAAATGATGCCGCTAGATCTTCAATTTCATTATTCTCCGTAAACTTCTGAGGGGAATACCTAATTGCGTAAGACTTGTTCGAACTTGAAATATGTATGAGTGGTTTTGAAAAAGATTTCTAACATTTTGATTGTTTTCGTCAGTACGAACGACCTTAATGTCCACTTCTTATCTTATTGATCGATATGGCCCCAGCTCATAACATTTCTAAACCAGATCGTGCATTGACTGTATTTTGGATTCTACTGTAAAAAATCGTTTGTTGTAGTGTTAGTTGTTACGCCATAATCACAAGATCAAGAAAAAATTTAATTGTGTGTTAAAACTACAAAATACCATAAATCATTACAATAATATCAGCCAATAAATTTCAATTAAAATTTTATCTATTTATATATATATATATTCCAAGCTAATAATTTAAATGTCTTTGATTCAATCAAAATTGTACATTGATTAAACGAAAATGATGGCATTGGATATTTGTCTTTTATTTCCAGACTATGTAAAGCGACTTATGTTAAAGCGACACTAGTTAATTTAAATTCTACTGCTCTAGTAATGTGATAGCAAGCAGTATTAAATACAATACGATTTTTTACACAATTAAACTTTGTTGCTTTGTACCTTACTTGATAGATCACCTTGAACGCCTTTCATTTCGCGGAGTTGAGACTAAAGATTCGGGTCCCCGAAACACAGCTCAACATTACTACTATTGGCGTCACACTGGTTACACCGTTTCAAGTAGGTTCATTGCACTTCTGATATGTTTACGATTGGCTCATTACTTTTGAGATAACAATACTAACAACTTAAATATTTTTGGTTAAAATTTTATAATTTTTTTAAAGATTGTATTTTTCAGTGAGAATTAACTTTTTTGTTATAGTTTCTATAAAATATGCACCAAACTAAATTTAATTTGCGATATGTTAGCAACATATTGAACACATACTAAAAAGTCACCGCGCTATAAGTTCGGAACTGGTTATTTGCACTCCCTAGGAAACTGCTGGCGCCATAAATAGAGCAACCACATTATTACCTATTCATTGAAATTGTTATAGAATTAGGTTAACGATTTTTAAAAAGCGACCATATTATGTTCTGAAATAATGAACTTTCAAATGTGTTATTTTTGTGAAAGTTTGTTACACTTATTCGTGTATTAAAAGGTATTATGTGGTTTTTAATTAAAATTATTTTAAGTTTATTTAATAAAAATATATTTCGATCAATAACCGGAACATTTGAGTCTGGCGGAAAGCGCCAATTAGTGATTCTAAAGTACTATTTGTAAATTTTTTATAGTAAATTGTCTATCAACTATAGATTTTAGTAATTAATTAGTCATTTCAGAGCCTGATGTCATTGATCACTTTCACTTATAACTCTTTTCAGTTGCTGACCATTTCCTATCAGATGCGCTTAGCTGAAGGAAGCATCATTGCGGTACCTGAACTTCTAAGTCTTGAAGACAGTTTTCCTGTGAGTTTATTTGTGAAATTATAACCGGGCAGATTATAAAGAGAATATATTTTGCTCCTTACAACTTAATTCGAATATCTTCACAATATGATCGTCATGTACGTATACTACTATGTTAAATATTCCATCCTCAAGCAAACGATTAGAACAATTTCTAAATGGAAAAAAACTGGTAATGATTGTAGATTAAATGAATGTAGATTAAATGAATGTAAATTAAATGTAGTAAATGAAACTAAGAACATAAATATGATTATTATTATTACTTCTTTTGAACTATATAATATTTCACATAATCACAAGCTATTCAAAAACAGATACGAAACATTAGTAAAACATTCGCCCAGCAGTTTTCTCAATTATTCAACTATCTGAATTCGTGGATAGAAAAGGAATTAGGTGATCCACTTCCTCTTTCTATATTATGTTGTGCAAAAGAAGTGTTGTATAATCCAGCACGACAAGACAAGCAGCCACTCATTCCTCGACCCCCTCCCTCCACTAGATGAGGGAGAGCAGCACGGAACTCACCCTACTGTCCACATTCGGCGACTTCCTCGAGCTGCGCGGGGTGGAGTTTCGGCCTAATGACAGCCGGTTGCGCTTCGAGCCCTCTCCCGGCCGCCAACTGCCCATGCTGCTGAAGCCACTGGAGACCACCCCGGTGGGCCGCATTGTGCTGGATGCGAGCAGGGCCTGTCAAGGCGGCACTGCTGACGACACCCACTGCTATGTGGGCTTCGGGATGCAGACATCCCGTGAGTGTTGAACTCGTTGGTTGGTTGCTTAGATTGAGTTCAGTTGGGCTGGGCTGGGGTGCAGGGCCTGGCGGTTTGTTAGTCGTCGTTTTTTCGCGGCTCAATTTAAATCAGGTTTTTGTTGATAATTACTTGAACTTTATCAAATCGTTTAATTATGATTTAGATTGTTGAGTAATTTAATATAATCTTTGTAATTTTAAATTATACATTAGAATAAAGATGTACAGGATAGGAAATATTAAGTAATATCTACGACGTTTCATTAGACTATTAACTAGAGGGCCATCATATGGAGCAAATTATATGTTATGCCATAATTTTATTAATAGTATATACATTAATTAGTTTTAATAATAATTCTTTATAGCAAAATGATATAGTTTTGTGTCTGTTGAAAGTTTTTTTTTATATAAAAATTGTAGGTTTTGTACACGTAGCTAAAAATTATTAACTTTCTTTTTAATTTTACGTCATACTCATTCTAAGTGGTTTACTGTTAGAATATTTTATACGAAGTGCAAAGCATCAATGCGTTATTGGTATTTTAAATATGACCTTGTGATTGTATTCCTACATTTTATTGTAAAGAATTTAACTTTATCTAATCTGGTACAGTACATAACATAATATATATCTGGAAATAGAATAAATAAATTTAGATAATTTACAACCAGTGTAAAATAAGGTAAAATATTAACTTATTAGCAATAAATACATATCTACCTTACTTTCAACTGTGACAATTAATAAAAGATAATTTGTATATAATATATACAATTTTACATATATATCTTTTTATATATATATTTTTATAAATATATATTTTACATGTAAAATGTAAAAAATAATAATAATGAAACAAATGTAAAACAACTGTTTTAGGTTTAGTATATTATAATAATATTAAGATTACAACAATAGTAGAGTACTCATTCGGCACTACCAGTAATTCGAAGCATTTTCTTTGTCAACTTTATTACCCCTCGGAAAGTTTCATTAACCAACAATACTGACATAATTATTATGAATTCAGCACAAATTATTCTCAGCTGAACGCCACATTCATTATCTCCTCCCCCCTCTCCTACTCAGTGGGCCTCCGCTGGCTCAAGAGCCTTTCCCTGTCCCGCTCCCCAATCGACATTGACCGCGCAGTCTGCTCCATCCTGGGTCGACGCTGGGCCTCACTAGTCAACAACAACAATAACACCGACCAGAGCAGGAGACACGAAAGTCACAGGATCCTCTCGACTCTGGTACTCAACACTACCCATTTGGACGGGTTTTTCAGTCAGGTGCAGGCTCGTCTTGTCTGGCCGCAGATAATTCACATCAGAAAATATGATACAAGGTATCAATAATAGGATAGTTACTGTATAAGCAAAGGTGCATGTATGAATAATTTTTGTTGGTCATCTATATGATTTCATGGTTACAGTTTTGATGTAACATTGATAGTATAATGATTTATAGTGTATTCCCGTTTCTGTTTATTATGGAAAGAGTAGAATGAACAGTTTAATGTCGAAAATTTGAGCTAACTGCATAATCGTTATTAATTTTGCACAGTGTGGAAAACGGATCAGAACATAAACAAGAGCAGCGTGACGACTTTGAGCGAGAATGGTCTGCGGGGAGTAGTGTGCTCGACTTCGGACTAACTCAGCTGGGGAACACGAGTGTGGGGGAGGTGTGGCTTGTGAACCCCGCGGATAGGCCGGTTGTAGTGCAGGTGCTGCCACTGGTACACTATCCGGGCGGTGCGGCTCTGCTTGATATGCTGGGGTTACCCTATCTGCCACATCAGGTGGGTCGGTGGCGTCTATTTTTATCCATAGATATTTGTATATTACATTATGTGGTATACCGAGGAAATATTGACCATTTGTGTTTATTATGCTCAAATTACCGTTTCATTAGTGTAAGCGAAAATTTATAATATTTATCGGTATATATTACAAACAGCATATAGCATATTTATTATTCGAAATAAGTAATGATAATTTCTTTAAATATTTTTTAATTGTATTTCATTATGTCATGGGTAAGCTGTAATAAAAATAGAATTAGTTTATTTGTATACATATCTGTGTCTTTTAATAGTTCACTATATTTAAGTAAATTGAATATATTACCGAGCAGTTTTAATTGCTGGATATTTAATATTTGGGTAATACGTATAACACGTTTTAATATAATAAATAGTTCACTTCTTACAAATACTACATTTGACATATTTAAGGAAATGATTATGATATATTTTTCATAAAAATGTGTTATATGCGGATATCTGTTTATAATACTCGACATTAATGTAATGTTAGTGATATATATGACAAATACATAATTTAATATTAAATCAAAACAAAGAAATATGATAAACAGATATGATCCCTATCTTTATTATTCTTAAATATCTATAAATAATATTATTTCGAACTGTTTCAAATTATTTGACTAGCCATATATTCTATCAAATTGGTAGCTTGATAATTTGAAACAGCAGTAACCAAAAACCCGGAGTCAAATTTACGAAACATCGTCACTGATTTCATCTAACAATATAGTGACTTTTCTAGCAATTTATCATAATTGGATATCACAATATTTATTTAAAGTGAATTTTTACCGTGAAAAGGTTTAAGAAACAGCGACTTTCTTATGTCTAAATACAGGGAATCTCAAAAGTGAAAAATATATGGATATAATTTGTGTATCTACATTATATGAGTATATATATATAGTATATTATTATAAAAATCTCAAAAGTAAAAATTACTCTGAGAAAAAGAGGACCAATAAGTGTAAAGTATGGTACATGATATTTAACCTGTATATAAGCGTAAATAAGCATGTATCAGCCTGTTCATTCTGTATTCACTCACAAGTTTCAGAATGTTAATACTCCAATTAAATTATTTGGAGCTGGTATTATTTTATGGACCTGAAAGCTTATGGGTGGTAGAAAACTAAACATTTTTCACAAAAAACGGGGGACGTCAGCTGCTGTAGTATCCCACAAATTATTCATGCAAACAATTGGCACCCGTACAAGATCCAGTTACTCCATCACATGTCTAAGGATGATCCTTAACCCTCATGTTGAATCTTACAAGTAGGCAATAGACAAAATTACACAGGATGTGTCGTTCACATTAAAAATCTCATTTTTCAGACTAGGCCAATTTCTATACAAATTTTGGAGACAAATGATAGAATATCTTATACCGGAAGATTTTCAATCCTCAAAGGTTTGTTAACAGCAAAATCATGTTCCGCTGAAATCATTGTATGGTATGGAATTTTTGGTACTTGAATCATTGGACTTGCTTGTAACTATTGAAGGGAATCTAACTCTGAAAGAAACTTTGTTGTCGTTATTGTTAAAACTTCCAAGAAGATGGTCCACCCCCCATTATGTGAGAATCGGAGACGAGGAACACTTGGTACATTGTATTGAACAAGCATGTAGACAGATTCAGCCTGAAGTAAAGTCCTCCATAATGTTACTGCTCATTGGAAGACGCGTGCTGTCCGTGTCTTGAAATGAATGGAGGACATATTATTAAACGCATGTTACAAACGTTAATGAACTTTATTCATTTAATCTGTTGTGTCACGCTCTTACTTTTGAAAATAATGTTTTCTTAAAAACATAATGTTTCTAGATTTTTGCGTCACCCTGTATATAATATCTATTATCTGGAATTCGAAAGTGTAGAAATTACTGGTGAAATGACTTTGATGTGTGAATTGTAATTTTATAATATATTATGTGGTTTTCAATGACCATCACAAAGTATTACTCGCGGGTAATACAATTTTGATTGATGTGTTGTTGAACCTGTCCATATTGTAAACACCTTATTAAATGATGGAGCCCCTGCAAGATGATCTCAATAAAACGATGTATTCTGAATATTTATACAACATCATCATAATATAAATTGCGTAAGCTTCGCTCAATACTCATACGATACTGATTATATTATTATAGTAGCCTATTGTATATAGTATAATAGGAAAATGTGCAACATAATAGTAATACTCCGTTTTTTAAGGCAGTAATTTAATAATAATTGGTGAATTTACTACCCTAAACGAAGTCATAATAACTGTTGATAGTAGACCCCCACCGCACCACGCTCCAATGACCCAGTCTGTCCCGTCGTGTACACTAACAACTCAGCAGCTCTGGATGAATGAATCGAGCGAATTCTGGGTAGAAGCCTCCTCCACCAGCAGCGGGCCTGGAGTTTTCCACCAACGGTTCGGTAGCGGGGTGACTCCGAGTCCGCACAGCGACACCGTGGTGCTGGGTGCGCGAGGCAGACACCGTGTCCAGGTGCACTTCCGACCGAATAATGAGGAAGCGGCTGAGTCCTTGCTGGTGGTGCGCAACAATCTCACCGGCTTGGAGACGACCTGGTTGCGCGGGAGAGGGGGACATGGCGAGGTGTTATTCGGGGATACATCGCCCGAGGAAACGCTGCCGCTCGTATTTGAACTCACCGAAAAGCACCTGAGGAATTGTGATAGTGAGTTTGTCTTGTTTCTTGTTGGCACTTTAAGCTCAGTAGTAGGGAGATTAGATTCAGTAATCAACCTTAGCTCGTTCTTGTCCCCCCATGTTTCATAATTTAAATGATTTTAATTTTTTATTATATGTACTATCACCAAATATAAGCAGTTTAAATATTATTACAAATTTTGTAAAATTATAAAAATAACAAAATGTTATATCGATTTATAAATTACATCTCCATTCAAATTGCATTTCTTAAAAATTCCAATCAATATCTCAGTAATTTTGTTATTTAATTTCAAAATTGAGTGATTACTTGGATTTTTGTTTTTGTATTGAAGATTGATTAGACTATATTGTTTTTTGATGAGGTAATTTCATGATTGATTATATCGAGCTAATTGAGGATTTAATGATATATCAAATAATAATATCATTAAAAAATGCTGTTAATTCACAACTATGTGTGAAAACTTGGATAAATACAAAGAAAGTATGAAGAAGATTATCGATTCGATTACATCATTTAATATGCCACATATTTTTACCGTGTGGATAGTATTTTATTCCATACGGACTAGTTGGACTACTGAAATTGATTATCCCATTGCGTTCCTCCCCCCTCCCCACATCAGAATCGATGCAAATGAAAGGCCTGACTCCCAACTTCACGGTGCGGCGGCCCTTTGTGATACACAACTCGGGACAACTTCCGGTGTTCGTGCGCGGCTTCTCCTTTGGCGACCCGGCATCGACATCGGCGACCGAGGACAACTGGTGTACCGGGTTCGGTTTCGAGATGGAGACCTGTGAGGGCTTCCTGCTCAGGGTCAACTCCTCACGGAAGATGTCCATCTCTTTCACGCCTGACTTTAGCCTCCACAAGTACTTTGAAATATATTAAATATTTGAAATATAAATTTGATTTACAACACAATATTAAGATATCTTGTGGCATTAAGGCAAAGAAAATATTTTATCTTTAATTAAAAAATCATATGTGTCCTATTTCATTCTTTATTCTTTTGCCGTCATGAAGACTTTTTCTATACATTTTGGTGAGTATATAATGATATACTCACCAAAATGTATAGAAAAATCTTGTTAAAAAATCTAGAACTATCTAATAGAAATATCGAATTGTTTTTATTATATCGAATTCCATTGACACAAAACGCGATTGAATTTATTTATTTAATAAATCATCTATAATTTAAAAAAGGTTATAATAAACTTTTCTGTATACCAATTAATTATGTATTACTTAAGAATGATAATAATATTTACCTTGCAAACTTTATACCATTTATTATTAACGTAATTAAAAGTAATGTTTTACCAACTTTTGCTATATATTTTTATTATAGAAATGCGAACACAATCATGATAACAACACACACGTTCTATATTATTCTATTAAATCAGCATTATTCAGAAAATGTTCTATATAACATATCCCTCTAAACTGCCTCCCTACCGCAGAGTGCAGCAGGAGTTGCATGTGTATACAAGTCTGACCGGGGCGAGTCTTAACATGACGGTACAGGCCACCTTGCCGGCCCACCTGCTCCACCGGTGCAGTCAGGCGCTGGCCCGGCCCGAGATGGAGGGCCTACTCTGGTACACCTTACTCGCGGTGGCCGCCACGATGACCCTTTGCATCGCCGGGCTGGCTTATTGTCAAGCGGACCGTATCGTCACCCGGGATATCCTCTTACGGCACCGGCTCCCGGCACCTCCGCCACCCTCCGCGCCCCTCGAGCTCTATCAGCCAGAGTCTGCCTATCTGCCTGCTGCCTATCCGCTCGAGGTTGCCGGGGGGAGTGATTGCGAGGTGACCAACCGACGGACTGCAACCCTGCTACCAACTCCGCTCATGATCTCGCCACCCCGGAGTAACACTGGCAACAGTGGTATTGGTAGCAGTGGTAAACGACGTCGAAGTCACTGGCACCTCTTGTGTCAGTGGTTCTCGGCCTTCCTCCTATCTACCTCGAAGTCAGCGCTCAAACCCAAACTAGAATGTCCCACGGCGTCCCCGCCGTCGGCTCTACACCAGTATCACCATAATCGCAGCTCCAACAAGGAGGTGGCGCCTCCCTCTCCGGCCGTCACCAATTCCCCCAGTACTCGTGGGAGTAGGGGCGGTGGGGCGGGACGTCAGCAGCGTTGTAGTGGAGGGGGCAACAACAATCGGCGAATGCGCGGTCAGCAAACCGGCTGTTCCTCCTCTCCCACCCCGGCGGCCAGGGATGAGCTGTTCTTTTGGACGCCTGATTTTGCTCCGATTGATATTCCGCCTAGCTGGGATAATCGGGGCAGTCGGCGAAGGAAAGGTGCTGCTATCTTTGCTACTGGAACTGGTGTTACTGGTGGTGTTGGTGTTGTCGGTTCTGGGGTGCCGATGGTGGTGTTAACGGGTAAGAAGGTGTTGGGTGATGGCGAGGACAAGTCAAGGACTGGGCGGGGTGTGTTGGAGGATAACCTATCAGTATCAGACTCGAGTATTGATGACAAGGTGAGGATACTGTAGCTGTGTCTACAAGGTCTTAAATCCTTAGAGTGGTATAGCTATTATATGTAGGCTATAATTTGTATTCTATGCTTTTGTACATTACAATATGTAACACGCATTAAACGAATTGATAAAAATTATTTGTTTTAATTGAATGATTTAAACAATATTTTAAATAAATCAAGTCAAGAGTTTTTTTAATCTATTTTATCTCAATTACATTTAGGATACATTATTCTACACAATCGTAGTTCAATTTATCATATTAGACGATACGACAACCGCTGTGGTTTTAAGCGATTATATCCAACGATAAGATAACAAATATCTAGAACATTATTAATATATAACTTGAATAAAATCAATAGATGATTGCATAAAATAATATTGTCTCAAGAGATTCATTCGCCAATGACATATCTGATCAATTTCAAGCAAAAATAATTTAATGTTCACAATATTATTTTCTTACCAAATAATTTATATATAACATTTTTAGTCTGAATTCTTTTATTCAGTTTTATATAATTTTCACATAGTTTACTTATATTACTATTTCAATTAATCATCTATTCTATATGTAAATATTTATTAATCTATATTTTGATTATAAAGAAATTTAAATATTAATTTTACTAACTCATGAGTAATACTCGGAATGTGCTTGACTTGTCCCTGCAGACCCCCCACCGGAAAAGGGGGACCAGTGCAGACGATCGAGACGAGGAAGGAAACAACAGAAAGAAGCTGGTCACACGCCGAGCACACGAAGAGGAGGGCTCCAGCATCACTTCCCCTCCACTGGACGACGATGGAAGCGAGGACGAGGACGATGACGACAGCTGCTGCCCCACCAGATACTCCGATTATCGTGTACCACCGCCACGATCCGTGGCGTCCACTTCTGCTGTCTCTGCTGGTGGTGGTGTTGGTGGAAGTTCCGGTACGACATCGTCCGTCTGTTCTGTGGGTCGCTGGGTTCCTGTTGTTCCGGTGCAACCCGAGTGAGTCGATACTATATTATATTTAGAAAAGTTTTTCACCATTACAAAAAATAGTTATGGGATTTAACGTCAGTCATGTGTCATCATATTGTAAACCACATATTTTGCAGAATGTGTTTTTGCCATTTTATTGAAGAAATATCTATTACAATTTAATATTCATAGCAATTTAACCTAACATTGGACTTTTATACTTTTATACGTGCATTCAATAAATAAATTAAAATTTAGTCTAAACTATTACTTTTTAAGCAAAATCTGATGACGTCAAATTTTTATATCCGTTAAATTGAATTAGTAAAAAAATACAAATGGTTAGATATCATAAGCTTTATGACGCTGGTCGGGAAATGTTTTCTGTTTTTTATTCCATACTGATTTAAAAATTCGTTACGTGAAATTACTCATTGTGACATATTTTATAGACGATTCCACTCTATTTGTTTTTGTTTAGCGTATTTTCAACCAGGCTAAATTTTGTAACATTGTAATTTTTTAACAGTTCAAGCCTATATGTCAACAGCTGGGACATTAAAAGTGTCCGCATTATTAATTATTGCTGCTAGTATTTCTCTTAAACTATTGATATTTAACTATAATTTGTTTAAAAGATACGCCATCTGTGTTGATCACGCATATGACTACAGTGGTGCATAAAAGTAGGGCAACATATTATATGAGATGAATGGTTACTACAAATGATCCAATTTCATGTAATTTATTAACATTATTATGTGGATTATACAATAAATTGTGATTTTAATTTTTGATTTTCTACTGTCTACTCTTTATATTTTTTATTAGGGTGTATTTAGGATGTGTAATCGTATTTTATATATTTAATTATATAAATATTTAATTTATAATGTATTGTTTGCAAATGAGCAACATGTTTGTAGTAGCTATTATTTATATATTATTCATCTCCTCCATATTGTGCCGGAAATTGTTATTGTTTGTATAATTATTGTTAACACAGATGACCTATCTATTACTATAGTTAACTATCCGTGCCCCCATCCATACAAACTCCTCACACCCACAATACCCTCACAAGCAGACCGCTTCCGCCAGGCCATACCCCACCCCGCGCCTCAGTGGAGCCTCAACCACAGCAGAAGCCTCCAACCCCCAGAAACTGCACCGGCGTCGTCCAGCAGCAGAAGCCGATCCCACTCGCCGTGACCAAGCCGACCTTGCGCACCGGTCCGATCACCTCCGTGGTGAAGCCGGTTGTCCACCAGCCGCCCATGCCACCGCAGCCGCCTACTGTTCTACAGAGGGTTCAACCCTTCCCCTCCTCGTCCTCTGCACACTCTCCTCCTGCTGTTGTCTCGTCCATGTCCTGTAGCCCCATGATGAGTGAGTTGGGGCGGTTTGTCAGTCGATCTTATTTGTTGTTATTTAGTTTACTTTATTTTCCGATTACTTAATTACCAATACTATAATATATTACTACTAATATTACTAATATTACTATTAATAGTATTATTATAAGTAAATTATAAAATGTCATCAATCTAACACCACAGTCTTCCACTCAATAACACCACAAAACAAATCAAATTTTTAAATAAGGAAAAATCTTAAATGATTACAGCGACTGTCGAATATATATCAAACATGGCAAAAAAAATTACAATAACATCATGATGATAATTAGAACTGAACTTCAGAATGGTCAATGAAAAATAATGTTATATTATTACCATCAAACAACAGATATTTTAAGTATGTTTAACTTTTTTTTAATAGCTTGCACTCTATAAAACAATATTGCAAATATTAAAATCAAACGGTATGCCATAAAAAAGTTGTAGTTAATAAACTTTTTCTGAATTTTAACCATCTTATTTTGTTTTGACTATTTAAATTGCCGATAATCTCTAAACTGTTAACGCTAAATAATTAAATTGATATAATGAATGACATAAATAATTAGTATGTATTATCATTTACCTACAATTAATATTTTTATATATTTATTTCTAACTACTAGAAATAAATAGACCGTTAATTATTATGTTATATTCATTTACAAATTATTTTATAATTTTTAATACAACTTTTATATAACCTGTACAATTTTTGTCTATATTATTTTAATATCTCTAATATTATTTTTATTAGGTTGAATTTAAAACAAATTTGTATGAATCTTTAAAACCAGAAATGTTCCTTTTTTATTGTATTGCTTTTAAATTTCGGCACCTACATATTATTATAATTTTTACCTAACAATGTCTACTACATTATGGGCGAACACTTTAGATGCGACAATATAATATATTACACTCAGAGGTATTTTTAGTAATATATACAGATAGGCGTATCAATGTCACCATTGAACCTGTCTTAAAAGTAGATTTTGATTTTTATGGCCATAAGATATCTTTGTTAAGAATAATTATTGTTTTCAATTATTTAATAATTTATAATCCAATAACGTGCTGTAAATATATCTCTTCAGACAACTCTGTCCAGGACAAGACCTGCATCGGTAACCAAGGCAGCAGCAGTGGCGGCGGGGCCGGATTGGCCCAACTCCACCATCATCACCACCACCACCATCACCACGGCCATGTCGAGCTGGCCATGGCCCATCTGGCTGCTGGTGGTAGGAATGTTGGAGGAAGTGGGGGGATGCCCCAATCCTCCGTGGGTTCCACATCCGCCCCTCCACCACCGCTTGTCCCTCCTCCGCCTCCGCCGCCGCCGCCACCGCCTCAGCAGCACCACTTCACGACCGGACCGCTGTCGCCACCACATGGTTCTCCTGGGCCGCCGCTATGGGCCACCACTGGAGGGCCAGCAACCTTCCATCCGCACCATAATCACTTCCACCACATGGTCCCAGTGGCGCATATGATTCCAGGGCCACCGACGTTGCCGCCGCCGCCTATGCAACATCAAACAATGCCGCATCACTTCCCGGGTCCTGGGCTCACTAGGACGGTCACTGCATCCCAACCTACTTATACGCAGAGGTAGGTGTGGGTGTGTGGGTACGTTGTGCCGGCCGTGTGTCCCACATGCTGGGAGCAAAAACTTAATATTGAAACACTATCAAATTAGTTAATAAAATCTTGATTGTGGACATTGTAGCGTCTTATGTTTTATTAAGAAGGTTCGTACCAATATACGTAATAGACTAAAACTTACCAGCACAAACAGCTACTTATTTAACAGCTACTTAACAGTTTCTTATTTCATAAAATAATAAGGCAAATCATATCTATTTCGAATACAGATAATTGACAGTATCAGCTAGTTGTAAGATATTTATGATGGCCACTATGAAATAGGACAATTTTACTGTTTATACAATACAAGCATATATAAAACTACAGCTCTTCATTAAAACTATATTTTTCACTAGTTTTGCATTGACAGTATAACCCGATTATACAGTTTACGGAAATCAATTCATCGACTATTTTGCTAGTATTAAAAGTATTTTAAACACATTGTCAGGTGATTATATCATGAGAAGCGGATTTTATGAGAATAGTATTATAATAAATAGGTCTCACATATATTTTTTAATTTTCATTACCTTTGAAATTTAAAGGCAAACGTTGGAAACATTACTGAAAAATGCATATAAATTCAACGAAATATATTTTTAGAAACAGCGTTAGCCTGTATGTTGGAATTCCCTTGCTTCGACAAATTTGTCTATTCAATTGATTTCATAGTCATTCAACATTCCAATGTCTTTGATGATTTTAACATGGATTGTCATCTGTACTGTTGCTAGTTATGTCTCTATGTACTCACCTTCTTCATAAATATAATAAATTATCCTTAAATATTTGGGCCAAGTTGCTCCATTTATTGGTTTTATTTTATTCTGTTTTTAGAACTTTAAAAGAATTTAATTTATGTTATATTATATTATGTTTTTATTGAAATTTGAATTATACATTACATAATATACATAAGTTATCATATTTATTTTTAAAAATATGGTTTTTATCGGTTAAGATTAGCAATATGCCTGCAACATATTATTATATGATATATTGTTAACGGTGTGCGGTGTACGGTGTTAGTTTTTCATATAACCGATATATTTTATAAGGAAGTTGTTCTCCAACTTAGCATGCTGGATCTCATTTAATATGAAATATATTTTGCATCTAATGTCATCAGTGAAAATTTAAACAATAGTCACTATTTTTGATCGCATATTTTATCACGCACACGTTACTTGTCCACATAGGACATAAACCACACGACAGTTTGGTACGTTACCTACAAGTTGTATACACAACTAATATTGTTACACCTCCCTCACTGTCAGGATGTTCACCCCGGGTCCTATCTTCCACTCCCCGCACCACCACTTCCACCCAACGACTCGGACCGCCTCCGTCGTCAACAACAACTACAACTGTCCCCGCTCAACACCCACCAGCCACTCTGTCAACACCACAGTGGCCACTACCGTCGCCGCCGCCGCTGCTGTAGCCAACAAAAAACCTCCTCCTCCTTCGTTTCGACCCCCCTCCATGATGACCAATGGAGGGGCAGTCTACACAGCTGTTGCAGGGTGTGGCGGTGGCGGGGAGCACAAGTACGAGCTTCCCCGAATGACCCAGGACCGCCGGCTGTCAATGCTTGAGTACGAACGGCGCTACCAGGCCCCCGCGGGGATAGCCGCCACTTCCCAGTACCACCACCAACATCAACAACAGCATCATCAACGTCAGCAGCAGATTGAGGGGGAGCCGGGAGGGGCTGCAAATTTGTGTGATCGGAGAATGGCTGAGATCTGCTCGTCGCGTCTGCCCTGTGGTTTCTGGGAAGAAGTTGAGGTTAGATCACACGTACTGCCGCTGACTTTAGAGTTGGATCGGATTTTTTAGATTTCATATTTATATTATATTAAATATAATATAAATATGAAATATGAAATAAATTTTATTATAAAGCCATATTTAGTGTCGATGTTTCATGAGTAGAAGGAGTATTGAAAAATAGTTTATATTGTAATAAATAACATAATATAAACCTTTTTGTAGTTTTCGCTACTAACCTTTGAAATTGTTAAAAGTAAATTATTCAATTTTTTGGTGTATGATAAAAGGACAAATAGATTCAATAACTTTTTATGGTGAATTTTTTTCAAAATACATTAAATGTGTTGTTATCTAATATTTGAAAACAAATATGTTAAAATTGTAACATTATAAAAGACGGGAAGTATTGGATATATATTTTTGTGGAATTCTTAACAACCATATTAATTCTGATTGGCGAGTATGTATTGTTACGTTTTTCAATAGAATAAATTTAATAATATTTATTTAATTAATTTCATAATCAACAGCTTGTCTGCCAGCTTTGTCTGTGCTATATTTTTTTCAAATCTTCTGCTTAAAAATATTTATTTTATATATTTAGAAATAATAAATGTAATACTTAAATATAAAATTTAAATCGGAAACTATTTTTCTCTTGAAAATCTTCAGGAATCATGTGATAGTATTTATATTTCTCAAAATGTTTAGGGAATTTTCCTAAATCTTTAATTAAATTATTCAATTCTAAGTTATTATCAACAGCTGTTGCATAATATTTATATAAATGTATTTAAATTATAATATATAAAACTTTAAAAAATACATTATAGACTATAAAATTTGTTTTTAGCCGAAGATTGCTCCCTTTAGATTTTTCTAGTATTAATTCTTAAGTAGAATCAATCTCTAGAATTAAATGAAATGGACTTGAACATTGCTCGAAATAATGTTTTAACCTTTTATTACCCGAACCTATCGATTAAAGTTGCCCAAATCTAAGTTTTGGTTGCTCGTACAGAAATTTTGTGGCCAGAAATAAAAACATGGCATTTATCACGTATTAATTATGTGTGTCAATAATATATGAAACAGTCTAAGTTAACAATAATTTCTCAATAGTATTACAATAACAGTCACTCAAAATACACTCTCACTATCAGAATCTGAAACATGTTGCACACAGTATCTAGATCGGCGGATTTTGCCTAACAAAAAGGAAATAAGTGCAGGCTCAATCCTGAAGTCCCACACACTTGGGGATTCCATTTTTACGTTGAGCTGAGCAGAGCGTTCACATGCATCACTGCTGGCTGAAAATGTCGTGATCATTTGAGCTAACTTCAAGATGTTTGGTTTGTTGTAAAGAAATGGAAGATTAGTTTTGCTAGAGAGTTGTTGTTCGTCTAAACTTCCTTCTTCAAATCAGTCCATTCGATTTCACTTCGTACAATGTTGAAGTCATTTCGAGCACAGAACTGAAGTATGTTTGAATCAGTCGAATCTCTTCTTCACCAAATGATTCTCTCAGAGTATCCTATATGGTATGGCCTGTTAACTGTAAATACAACGCGAAGTTTCCATTACGCGCAGTATTTTGTTATTTTTGGTACAGTTTAAAAGTCTATTGTCAATCACAGCAATCATCCCGCCAATAAACTGAGCTCTCATATACTGTTCTACAGTGGGTCCATGAAGTTCAACACCTTTGTATTTGTCATTGTTAGTTGACACGGATTTGTGATTCGAATCACCATCTTCAATGTATGTTTTCGTTGGCGCGGCCTAAACCGTAAATTACGTCAGTGACATTCACGCTTTCATTCTGTGTTTGAAGACTGAATGTTATAAGTGTGCCGGGAACGTGGTGGGCATAAGTAACACATTTTTTAGCCATATGTATATAATATTGAACAGACCAGCAGCCTTGTCCTACATTTTTCAGACGTTTCAGTCAGTAGATTTCAAGTGTTGGATGATCACAGGATATTATCAAAATTTAAATCGTGAGCGCATCACGATTGGTATGAGCAATCCATCTAGTACCCCCAACTCAAGTAAGAATGAGTAATTTCAGCTTCATATAATTAGCGAGCTCTTTTAACGCTGTAGGCATGGTAGGGCTATTGTGGTAGATGAGATACAGCCCCGATAGTGTTTTATCGATCTGTTGTTAATATTGATGCTATTTATATATTTATAAGTAGTAGAGTGAGTACACCACTTTAGCACCACCCTCTACCCCCACCCGACACAGCCCGGCAGTCGTGAAGACCACGCAGCAACAAATCTGCTCCCGCCCAACCTGCTCGGCGGCGACTCTCTGAGTAACAACGAGGACTGCCTCCACACCGGCTACATGCCCTCCGTCTCGTCTGCCGGCCCGGTGGCCTGGGTACCATCACTAGGGGCTGCGGCACCAGCTGGTGGGACGGACTGAACAGTGACGATTCTCGCTCTAGGTCGGTCATGGATGACGTAGAGGTGTTGAATATCATTTATAGTGAATTGTTTTTAGTGGGCGCTATAGTGATTTTTTATTTGAACAGAAGTCATATTATATCAATATATTATAATATACAAAAACAATTCTTAATAGTAAGTGTTCTGTATATATTATATATATAAAAGTATATATTAAATTTGTTAAATAATTTGATTATAGTTATGTATTATGTTAATGTGAGATTATTTCAAATGTAATGTATTTTTTGTAAGACGCACTAGATAGACGTATTCACTTTGTGTGTTCAGCTTCAGTTGTCATTTAGCATTTACCTATTTGAGCCAGCCAGTATACTCTATAATATAGAGGTTTTGATCTTTCAGATGAATCTGTCACTTAATAGCGGATCATACTTTAACAGTTTGTCTTACTGTGTCTATTCATATCTTTTGACTTTTATTTTACCTGACTTATTTATATTTGTTGCAATCTTTTATTTTTTACAGCACTTTATTTGTTAGCAGTTGATTGCGTATAATGTGATTGTCTGTATTACTTCATGTAGTAATGTTAGCTTCCTTCCTCGTGTCTTTCGTGCCCTTAACCCTCCTTTAACGCCAGCAAATTATTTGTTTCCGAATTAATCGTCTAATTAACATTCTTGCTTAAAATATTTTTTAAAAAACCTTTTTTGTTTAGTTGACCTTTAGTTTACTTTTCTATCCACTCACCGTGACAGGTTTGATTATCCCTAGATTTTTTATTTAATGTCTCATCATTGTTATCATCGGCATACTCTTTTTGTTGTCACTTTGATTTTTAGTGTTTATTCTACACAGTCTGTCTCCGGAGTCGTATTATCACTATTGATCTCTTGATATACTTTATTGACCCTTTTTACCAAACTTGACTCTTGCATGGTTGTATTTTTAACCTGCTTTGACTGGTAAGGAATTCAATACGTATTAATCATTTCTATGTTCTTAACTCTTTGGAATAAAATTACGCCATTTAACAATTTTTTTCATTTTTGATGCTGTGATTGACTTTTCGTGCATATTACCATGCTCGATAGCAATCCATTGCAAGTATATTGCGGAACTTACTAATAATATCTGCAATTGGTAGCTTTCTTTAGTTTTATTCTGATGGAAACGTTTGAAACAGGATTACAGTCTCATTTTCAGTTATGGCATAATCAAAATACATTTTCTTTTTTAAATAAAGCATTGATTTCTTTCATTTAACATGTGGCACCAGGGTAGGTATTTGTATATGTACATAGGCCTACTCTTTCGGATCTATTGAAACTTGTGCGAAAATTATACGAAGATATATTAATGAGCTTTAATTTCACGGTAAAAATAATATAAACAGTATAACATTTTATTTGTCTGAAATTGGAAACTATCTGCATTTAACAAAATACGACGAAAAAAAGATTTTGAGAGACTATAAATAATAACACAGAAATTATTCAAAGTCTAAATTTAGTTATGACAGATGTAAATATTTATTTACATTCATAATTTACATTTGAAAATATATAAAATATTTTTACCTATAATTATCTAAGTACCACCTGATGCAATCCTCAATATTTTTGTATTGCATTTCTTAATACTTAATAGCTGATTACGTAATATTCAAAATAAGTATGGCCTACATACATAAGTACAATCAATATAATTTTTTCAATTTTCATCTAACTTATTATTTCATGTATTACATATATTTTGCATTGTTGGCATTTTGTACGAACACGTATATATATATGTAGTCTTTCAAAATTTGTTACTCGAATATCTTAAGTACAAATTTTGTATACTTGTGAAAGATTCTTGAAAGACGTGCGAGGATTCTTGCGTTGTGTAATATATGTAAGAAAGTTAGCTTAAGCATAATATAAGATATGTACTAATTACGTCTTGTGCAAGATTTGTATTAGCAACATATATAGGTAGCTTAAACTACATGTTTATACTATCATAACTTACTACCGTTTTATATTATTATTAGTCCTTATATTTTATTAAATATATACATATTTAATAATGTTCATTAATGAACAAATAATTATATCATTTTAGTTTTACAGCTCGCTTGATATAACACAGGCGGCTGTACTAAAATGACAATAAGTTAAAAATCGATTTAACACTCCCACTCACCTTGTTACACATCGGCAATAACTAAACCACTTAAAATGGCGTAATAATTTCAAAACTTTATAATTCCAAAATGCATTATATTTATAAAAAATAATATTATAGATATTAATATATCACTTATTCGCAAAAAACGAATTTTGACGATATTTGAATAATTAATATATTAATATGAAATACAAAAAAATTACACTGTATAATTCCTACAGAAGGTACTCTAAGTTATTGTATATATGTTTGTTTATTTATTTCCGCCATTAATACTGATAACCATTAATTGCGCAATGGTTACATTATGCTACACAACATTCCATTAACACCTTTCTCACCTAGGCGTGACATATAGTTATAACATAGGATTTATCCATAAACAAAGTATTTATCAATGTTTATCATTATATAATGTAATATTATACCAGGCACATATTAATAAGCATAGTAAAGACAGATAAGTTATCGGTTTTTCTGGACATATTAACGAACTATTAATTGTATTGATGAGAAACGTTGAAATGTACAGAATATATGTTATATGTCATATTGGTTTATTATAATGAAAACAATATGTATTATACACATATTAAATAAAAGTTAGAACTAAATAATTGTATTATATTATACATATTTAAATTAATACAAAAACAAACTCTGATTGACAGCATGTATTAAAATCTTCACGTAAAATATTGCCCTTGATAATTTTGAAGAAAATTAAAAATATTTAAATCGTATTTATTAAAAACCGGACGTACTCTTTAAATATTCATTGATATATTCCTGTTGAATTATAGGGATAAAAATATATCGTAAATATGCTGCAACCTTAGAACAAATATATATTATATTTAAAATAATAAAATTTGTGCATATCTAATTTTTACAATAAGTGTTTTTTTTTAAATTTCAATACACGAACTGTTTTCTTTAGACTTTGATAATTCATATTGTTTACATTCTTCCTTTTCCTTTTTAAAAACTTTGTTATTAATTTAGGAAAATTAAGGTTAAATTTAATTGTTCGTACAGTTTTATAAATAGTGTTGTTTTCAGACAATCATATCTAGTATGGAAAAAGCATTAGAACGTAACCTTGATGAGATGTAAGTAGCTAAATGGAGCACATTGGATATATACATATTTTGATTAATACTATTTTATATAAATTATTCAGGGCCATCACAGACTTGATTGCCGAAGGCCAAATAATTTACCAACTTATACTTACAATAACCGCGGACAACCAAAAAATTGCTCAACCAATTTTCCTATGACCATATACTTGGCATCAGCATCAAATTATTTGAAATCAACATAATTTTTTCAGGAATTAGCATCAAGTTTTATTTTAGGTATACTTAAGGATTTCATTAATTAATATATTGTTTACTGAAATTTCAATAAAAAAATATCATACTTAGTCAGTCAGCTAATGAGAACTAAGTGCTGTATTCAACACAAATACATTCAATATACTAAATAACAAAGGTTTCACTACAAAAAAATCAACCAGATATATTGCTGAAAAAGTATTGAAAATAGTATACAAAAAAACTAGATGTCCAGATACTTCTGTTTGTTAAATGGCTAAACATATTGACAATTTTACTAAACATGTGGATGCTTGATATCTAAATGACTTTAATTTAAGCATTTTTGCTTAAGTGTTTTAACAACACTATATTAATATATGTTATGTTGATTTAAGAAATGCTTGCTGGATTGCTGGTTGTTATGTTCTTGGCGCTATATAAGTGGCTTTTCAAGTCCTTTATCCACCCTTTGTATATATATATTTTTAAATACAATAAATATTCTTATTATTATTCTTATTACTAAATAAAAAATGCATATAGTAGAATATTTGTGACAAACACATTGCCATTAATGAAGCCATCATTCCATATTGCAGCCAGTCTACACTAAAGCAATTCATTTATGGTAAACCAATCCATTTAGGCTTCAAATACTGTGTCTTGCAGACAAAATAGGCTACTATTTTCTGCCAGGCTGAATCTGTGATGAATCTGTTGCTGAATCTCTCGAAAAGGTTATATATGTCTACTATATATGTAGGCGCTTCAGTGAGAATATATATAGGTCCGTGATTTCAATAATTTAACGAATTTTAGACATTTTTTATAGATCAATAAAATTAGAATTACTATTTGTTAAATATTATAATATACATGACTGAAAA
>JAUZND010014674.1:0-53237 GCA_034780555.1 Coelogynopora nodosa | reverse complement strand
ATATAGAAGGATAATATATGTGATTTGTTTTAGGTTTTTGATATTTATTATTCTCAGAATTGTTTAAAGTATTAGCATCATTTAGCTTCCCTTTTAACAAAAAACCGGATTTTTTATATCAAAGGAGTCAATTTCTGCGTCATCAAGGAAAATCTTACCTTTGTTTAATTTTATTCTAATGGGGCGAATTTTGTGAGTTTCTGCTTTGCCAAGTCTTTTTGGAATGAATGAAGCGTCTAACTCTGATCGATTTTTGAATTCTATTTGTTCTATTTTCAGGGACTGTTGCAAAATTATTGAATTTAGTGGGTTCGTAGTAGATTTGGTTGACTTTTCCATAGAAACAGATTGTTCTTTTAAAACAATTAATTCTGCACGAAGAGATTCATTTTCAGCTTCAACAGCCTCTATGCGAGTTATGAAAACTGAAGATAACTCAGCTAATTTTCTGTCGAGTAATTTCTCAATCGATTGCAAAGTCAGAGTTTCAGTGTTGGTAAGAGATGAACATGAGTCTACGTAATTTGTCGGCTTTAACAAGTTGCAGAAGAATCTGTTTATTTAGCTTGGACAATTCCGTAGTAGTTATTTGATCGATATTATCCATTTGTAAGCAGAATTATACACAGTACATTGTTACGTAATAGGTGAAGTGTAAGGGAACTTTTATGATAAAAAATCAGTAAAATCCAATAGATGGGATGCTTAATTTGTGAAACAAAGCGTAGCACTAGATAGCTGCTGTTGAAAGCTTTAATGTGATCCCAAAAAATATATCAAATGATGGAAAATAAATCACTGAATAAGGATATTTGAGATAACTGAGGAAAGCTACTTAAGCATACAACCACCACCATTAATTTGAAGACAATTTATAGAATTTGATGATAGTACAATGAACAATATGAAAATCCAAAAGCGTACGTTAAACATTTCTCTGATGAAAAAGTATTTTTTGCCTTCAAAGTGAAATTTCAACTATACAATCAGCACCGAATATGGAATCGTCTTGAAAATATATTATACATTTTGAAAAATTTGATTTTATCACAGCCGACTTAAATGGTTAAATAATTAATTTAGCGTGTTAAAAAAGCAATAAAATATGCTCCTAAAGATTATCAGTGTTTTAGGAAAAGCTATGCGACCATCCTTGATGATAATTGAAAGTAAAAACCATATTTTAGTTTTGCCACACCAAACAGGTGATTGACAAGTGACCAAACAAGCTATGGGGTAAATAGTGAAGACGCCGGTTACTGCGGGCGTCTGAGGGCAACCAAATCAGATGAGTTCCTTTAGAAGATCAACGGAGAGGGAACCATGCACCGGTATTCGCACTCAAATGCAGGTCACACATACAGCCAGTGGATACTGCGAAAACACCTACATGTTTGCCAGGTCGTGGCACTCTCGTGCACCATTTGACATATGATGTGGAGATCCATAGACAGACAACTGTCCTACCTCACAATGCATGGTGTTTTGTTGCTAGGGTAGTCTAGAAAAGTAAGAAAGCCAACTGGCGATGCAAAATGTGTCAGAAGCAGGGCTAAAAACTGAGAGCTGCTAGAAGAAGCTTTGCACTCAGGCGGTTCATATCTGATGTTTAAAGCTCAGATAAAATTCTGGGAAGCGTCAAGCTGAGGCAGCAATGTGAATGTTCAGGCCGCCTTGTTTCAAGGAGCATACTGTTTGGTCAGAAATGGTCAGGTAACAAAGCCTATTCAGTCTCAACCTGGCTGGTTCATCGGCTGGTCAACCTCACGAAAAACTACTTTAACTAGATATAGGTATCCAAGATTAAAAAAGCTACACCTGCATGACTTATATATTTTGACTAGCAAATATAAAATAGTATATCGAAATCGATTCTACAAAAGTAATGCGTGGAGCTTAATGCTCAACTGATCATCACATGGTACGATATTATTTCAGACTCTATGCAGCTATATAATAATGTACCCAAGACACGTGAAACCGCCCACTGGAGTGCAGCCATGAAGCTGAATGTATACATGAAAGCTGATAAATAAAGAAAGTCTACACTACCTGGCCAGGCATATAATAGTTAGCTGCATTTAAAGAAACTGGCATTAACCACACAGACAGTGAAAATATTCAATTGTACTCAACAACAAGCAAAACACGTGGTCTGCATACAAAAACACCTGAATGGTTTTATGATTCTGTTGATCCCATCCAAGAGTTTTATTACAAAATCCTAAAGTGCTCGATTTATATCTGAAAGTGAACTCTGACTCAAGCGAGACAGCTTTTAAAGAAGTAAAATCGAAAGTACTACTATAGAAATCCAATCCATTAAAGACAGAGATAGTGATGCAAGAAATGGTTGATATAAACGATTACCATGTTGAATTATTTTCTAGGTTAAAAACTATAATGTATGTGCCAATGAGCAATGTAGTGGCTCCTGTTAAGAGTTCAACGATGGATGTCAACTATATATACAAATCAAACGAACATAAAGAGGTTGACCTAGAAGATACTGTTATATACATTATCAAGTTCTTTCATGACGACATGTCTGGCAAGGTCATTATTGGACGAGATAACAGCAAAGCCTTAAATTGTTTACTGTCAGCCATGGTGTCAATCAAGGATGCGTTCTTGCTCTGACACTTTATACACTATACTTTGTGACAGCCCTATATAGAGACAATTATGTGAATCAATCTAAACAAAAAAGTTTACTTCAAAAAAGACATGCGAAATTGTGTGCGACAACTGTTTTATGCTGATAATTCCGCACTTATTGTAGCAAATGATGCTGAAAGTATTTAATAAATTTGTTTATCGATTCTCCAACCATACTTTGAAACGTCATACCATTAACTGCAATGCCTAGCTATTTTACAGTTATAACAATTCACGTGCAGTGCCAAAATACTTCTATCAAATTCAGCTATCAATTAGACAAATTATTCAATTAATTAAATTGATTCGTTGTAACTATATCTCAACCACATAGAGATTTACCTTTGCTAACTTTATCAATATTAGAAATCGACTTATGAAACTGTTTATGTCAGTCAAATAATTGCTGGTAATGTTCGATATATTTCTGATTTCGGTCCTATAAACAATTGTACATTATAAAGAATAACATTTTATGTCACATAATTAACAAAGCCGTTTAGTGAATGGCTGTTAAATTTTTTTTTAGATTGTAGGTTTAAACAGATTATCGATTTTGCCGTTATAACACATATAGTAATTATACTGCACTGATCTCCCACAACAAAAATTTTTTTTAACATTCTGTTTGTCTTTATAAAAAATGTCATTTAGTTTTTTCAAAAAGTAAAAAGAATTTATTTAAACTTTGTTGAAAGAATATGACTTACATTTTTTGCGACATAAAAAAATATTTATAAAAATTTGTGAAAAAGAATTTTAAAACGATATAATTTTTTTAATTTTTTTGTAATTTAGAATTTTTTTGTAATTTAGAATTTTTTTGTAATTTAGAATTTTTTTGTAATTTAGAATTTTTTTGTAATTTAGAATTCTTTTGTAAATAGTTAAATACTGTTTTATTGAATAAATAAATATGACCTAGAAGTGAATTTATATCGCGGAATTTCAAGCAGCCAGATTCGGGTATTTCACGTGAGTTAATGGTTTTTTTAATTTAAATGTAGAATTAGACACAGTTCTAGGTACTTTTGCGGCTGATTTCACAGCTTCCTGAAAGCCCTTGAATCTAAATTCGAGACAACCTCTTCAGTAAACATCTTAGGAGCCACTTGTGAGACCTATACTATAGGTTAAGTGTCTTCATCCTGAAAAAAAGTAAAATCTGAAGAAAGGTATTTAGATACCACTTTATTTTAACCCCTTCCCATTCAATTGGGTACTTCTAAAAACCATGTCAGCCATACAGTTGTGAACTGGTTATATATAATATTTCACACTGTTAATATATAAATTATTTAAGGATTATTTTTACCATGAATGGTCATGGAAATATCTTCTTATTTGTATTATTATTGGTGTTGTGTCCACACTGTCATTAAGCTTTTACCAGTCAGCATCTCAGTGTTTTTGAGATAATATTTTTTTCTGTGATAACTGCAGTGGGTGTCTTAAATTCTGAGATAATCTTTTAACAGCTCTAGAGACTAGAGTCAGAGAATCTTGTACTCCTGAGCTGCAGATGAGCATGCATCCATATTTTTAGATTAGTATTTTTATAAAACTGGCTACCAACTAAAAAAAGCACTTAGCTTTATGTTTTATTAAAAATGTTGATTCAGTAAAACAAAAATATTTTATTTATTAATTTTGCCACAAAGTCAAAGTCAAAAACAATTGTAATAAGTTTTCCTATTTAAGCACAAATATTATATTTAAGATCACTACTACATTGTGAGAATCTCAACATATAACAGATTTGTTTAGATTGTGAGAATCATTCTCAACACTTAAACAAATATGTTATTTTCTGAGAATCATTCTTGGTAGTTAAGCAAAAATGTTTTGTGCCAAGAATCTATATAATCATTTATCTTAATGAATATTAAATGAATTTACCTGTCAGATTAATATATAAGTATATTAGGTTCTGAGAATTCATCAAATTAATAGGCATGAATTCAGTAAATTATGAAAATTTAATGAATAGACACCAACATTTTAATTAACAGGCATATTTAGGTCCCAAGAATTTAATTAATAAGCATAGGTGCCAAAAATTCAATGAACAAGATGAACCAGGATGATGACTGCCAACAATTTTAATAGAAACAGGCACCGTAGAGCTGGGGGGGCTCAGCTCCCCCACTTTTTACTTTGTAAAAAAGTGTGCCCCCCATTTTTCAATATAATTTTTTTACATGGTACACTTTTCTACACAATGAAGATATAGCAGAGTAACTTTATAATATTTTCAGTGTAAGAAAATAGGCAAAGCATAATCATACATCATGTTGCAGTGGCGTCGGAGTAGCCATTTATGGTAAGACAGTAATGGTAAGATATGTCTGGGTAAGATATAAGATATAAAGGGTACAATATGCATGCGATTACCGAATTTTTATGTACTTCACATAGTGGATTATAATTCTTTTTACACATGGATTTAAAGCATTTTCTCTTTTCTATAAAATTCAGTGTGTAAATATCATAGACTTTAAAATGATAAGTTTGGGGAAATTAAATATTATATTTAATAAATATTGATTGTTAATTACATTTAAATGCATAATAAAAACAATTTTTTAAATAATTTCGAAAATTGCGTCTTATAAAAGTAGTTTCTCAAACAAAATTGTATTGTATAGTAAATTCCTGAGATGCTCTTTCCTGCATTCTAGGTCTTAAAACCTAAAAAAATCTCATCGCAGTGGCGATGAATATATTATAGGCTTCGCTCCCGCGTAGCCATGGCTCCCCGGATTTAGAGTAGCATATGCACCCCTTTAGTTACCAGCCCCTCATTTTTAATTTGGCTCCGCGGTTTTATTTTCATGTGATTATAGAAATCTTATTATACTGAATCCTACTGTATTATGCTGTATTATTATTATTACTTTTTTATACTGAATTATACTGTATTATATTGTACAATATTGGAATAATATGTTATAGATTATTATTTTTAAGTATTATAATTTAAAAAATCGCTGGTATTATTTATTTTAAAATAATTAGAATCGAAAAGAGCTGTTTAGTCATTAGAGCTAGATATAAAGTGATTCAATAAATACTACATAATATTAAGGTATTAAATAACATTTAAATATCCTAAAACAAAATAAAAGGTGAGATGATTCAATTAATTTTAATTCTTTTTGAGAAATATGAAAATTCAGTTAGTTCCCATAAATTATACCCGTCCCCTGCAACCATTCTGCTTATTTTTATTTATTAAACATTAAAGAATTTCGGACAATTTTACTGTTTTAATCTGAAAAATATATTTATTTAAAATTACCTCAATATTTATATTATTATTAAATGTTTATATACCATAATAATGTTAATTTATAAAAGATTAAAAATGTTATCATTTAACAGCAGTTAAACTGATAATAAATACGTACTCGATGCTTAAATATATATATTTAATTCTACGTAAACATGGTTGAAGGATAAACTATAGACAAATGATACAAAATGTATACCACTTTTTTAAGTATCTCTAAGTATCTTTACAGATGGAAAAAAATAGAAATTTAAACTCAATAAATCAATACAAATATACAAAAGTGCATCAACTTGTGAGGCTCAAAACTGCAACATTTTTAGTAAAAAATATATATATATATATATTTGAAGATTACAATCGGTTTTTTGACAATTTAAATCAATTCATTGATTTATTATTCAGATATGTGTTGCATCAGCAGATTATGGTTCATTATGGTCCAGACTATGCATCCAAAGTCTATGGTTGCAACTCTAATTATTTTATTTACAAACACATCGTCAATATTAAGCGCTTTTTTAATTGTTGACTTTCTAATGTGTATAATAATTAATCATGTTCATGTTGATTATTACGAGACGATTTTCCCCATCATCACGCATGTTCCATTAATCGTGTTTATTTTTTCAAAACTTTAGACAAGACTTCTAATAAAGATGGTTTTCCAGATAAGTATTCCAAACAAGAGATAAGTTTCCTATATATTGTATATTGGATTAAAATGCTCTATCTCATATTTGGATTCCTCCCATTTTGGTTTTGCTTATTTTAAATATTACATAAAGGTTTTAAATCAATGAAATAATATTTAATACCTTACCTATATAGTTTAAATTGAACTAAATTCAAATAAACTGTAATTTTAAAAGCACATTTGTCTGATCTGATATGTAGCAGTGTTATCTGGACTTACAACTATAGGAGCGTGTGTATCCCCAAAAATGTTTTTAAAAAAATTTCTACTTATATAGGGATTAAGAAGTTTCGTTGTAATTTACATTTTCAACATTTTTATTATTTCGCTTATCGGATCTTGAAAATTACTTTATAATAGTGTAATTTATAAGGTTATTCATGTGGTTGTTCAAATTCATACGCTCTTGTTAAAATCATTTAAAATGTATATGAAATTTGTTAAATATTAATTGTTGCTCGAACTTCAATAAAAATCCACATTTAACACTAACGATTTTTTTTTTAATGAATTTCATAAAATAATATACGAAACCACTTATTATTAACGCATAACAAGCGGGCACATGACATACACTGAGAAGAATAGAATCTTTTGTAGTCCCTTATAAAGACGTCTTGGTTGATTCTATATATATTATATATTGGGCACACTAAAAGATCGTATACTCTTTTTAATAATAAAAAAACAATAAAAACATTGAAAAATTATAAATATTATTAGAATATTTATTTCTCCTTCTGTTTTCTGTTGCATCATTCTTCTATTTAATGGTTCTCCTATTCACCGTATACCATTTTCTAATTCCATAAACATATTTTTAAGTATATATGTATTATATGTTTTCCCTTTTGCTGTTTACACTTATTTAGTCTAAACCTTAACGTGTGGTATATATTATATTATATATATTGTATATTATATATTGTATTATTGATAAAGTATACTCTTCTATATATTTTGTATTATTCATTAATAATTAATATTTTACATGAAGTGTTAAATTTACAAGAATTTATTCAAATAGTGTAATTTGTAGTTATTTTATTATGAAATTATAAAAATCAATATAACAAATATTTTGTAAAATTATTATACTAGTTATTGTGTTCATTTTTTATTTAAATATTTGTCATAAACTGTTAAATCATTTTAGTTTTATTACTCTATGTACCTTAACTACTTACTATTATAACAGCGTAGTGACAAAGTAAATTTGTTTCAAATATTGTATTATTATAGTTTGACTAAAACGTATTCAATTTTAAATTTGTTGACTATTATAAAATTTAAATAAATTAAACACAAATTTGAACTAATCTCTTTATATGTATATATCGGTCCTATCTGATATGTACTCTTAGTAATTAAAACAAAATTTTAATTATGAGGTCAAACATTTTTATCAAAATTAAACAGTTAAGCGATATTATTTTTGAATTGTAAGTGAAATTATAAAAACTAAAGACTTAAATATAATGTAAAATTAATAATGTTAAAAACAAACTTAATTATAAAAAATAAAAAATAAATTTTCAAAATAATTATTTTTATCAAATTGTACATTTATTTTTTTGAAAACAAAATATAAGGCAAATATAAAATCAATAGTATATTTATTCACAACGTGATTCGGCAAGAATGAAATTAACAAATGAAAAAATGGGACGATTTAAAAAATACAAGTCTTATTACTTGAAATAATTATACGCTATATATATATACCATAATATCGTTTACTTTAAAAACAAAATATAAATACATTTGAATTTGTTATGCTTATCACTCCAGTCATGTTATAACAATAATAATATTTTAAAAGCACAGCGCAATATTAAATGTATAATACAGAAACAAATTCTTTAAAGCAACAAGGATGATGGGATGTTACAAATTAGCAAAGCATTAATTATTAAGACTGAATAAGATGCACAAAGTATAAAGCATGCAAATTAACAATTACTAAGCAAGGTTCGTTGTACCTTAAATTAGTTGTAATTTAGTATATTGGTTGTATACAATGCTGTTTAATTGACAGATCCGACATACTGTAGATAAATTGTACAAATTTGGACCGGCCATTTGAGACAGACTTTCAGTGTTTCTGAGTTGATGCTATACTGGCTTAGTAGCAGATAAAGAAATACAGTGCAAAGACAGTATATAAAGAAATATAAATCGAGAAAACGATTTACTCTGTGGTCAGTCACTCTGGGTTATGATTTTAATTTTGCTTAAAACTTGACGCGTCAATGGATTGATTTTGGGCCGTTGAAAATAAGTTTTGATAGTTGTAAGATGGATGATCTGAAAAAGAATCAAACATTGAATTTAATACAATTACAGAATTTAAAAAAATTCCAGGAAAATTCCATAGTAGATCAACTTTTCCACAAATAAGATTATACAATTCAAAGTAAATCTAGACAATGATGATAATAATTATTAGTTTTACTATATAGTTACACAAAAATTATAAAAAATAACTGCAAATATTTTAGAAAGAATATGGAAACTACACATTAGAAACTGTATGCAAAGTTTTCAAAATAAATTTAGCTCTAAGAATATATAGTTTATTCAATTTTCATAAAATTAATCTAGTAAATTAATTATTATAAAAAAATCAAGATCAATAGGAATATGAATATTAAAAAAATAATTATTATTTAGTAAGCCACTTTTTTATACAAATATAAACAGTTTTGCTTTTTAATGTTTTCTATATGATCCATATATTGTTATTTACATAATTATAATTTTTATCAGTTCAAAAGTTTTGATAATTATAAATCATTCCACAACGAATACAACTATTGATACAGCCAATGAATTCAGTATTGTTCAATACTTCTATTTTGAAAGTATCATTTTTATTTAAAAATGTATATATTAAAAAAATTAATTGATGAAAAAGTATTTCTAGTTGACAACTATTTTTTTAATTATTTTTGTTTTTAAACATAATATGTACATATTATGTACACATTAATTATTCTGGCAAATCAGATTATATACTATATAACATGTGTACTACTGCCAAATTATAACAGTAACATTACTGAAACTCACTTATTAATCCTACAGAGCTTGGAGACTGCGGAACCTGGCGCAAGAGCCACGCATGATCGTGATTTTGTCCCGCGTAATTGGGATAATGAGCAGAATACGGGGCAGTTATGTGCGCCTGCTGAGGGGCATACTCCTGAGTCATGTGCGAGCCCGACATTACTGTAGTAGTGTTAGCATACCCGCCAGGGGTGGCATAAGGACTTACAGCGACCGTTTTCAATTCTAGCAACTGTGTGTTTGACCCGGAGTGAGGAACATGCAGGTCACTGTTATTATTGTTGTTATGTTGGTTCGTAAAGGCAGAAGCCGGACTTGTTATGGGATTTGTCGTCGAATGATGCACGTTGTTCTGGTGGTCGGTGGTTGCGGTGTCAGAATTTGAGGTCATGCGATCGTGGCCCGGTGTCGGGTCAGACATTGAGGAAGATTTGGTGCTACCGCTGATATTGGGATTGTGAAGACCGGTCTTGTGGTCAATGGGTGCTTCAACTGTTCCACCACCAGAGGGTATTGGCTCCATTCCTATTGGAATAAGATTGGTTCCTGAAAAGTTGACGTATATGCTCTAATGAATATTTCATTACGATTATAATGTTTATATTGAAATATTTTTAGGAAATTGTTTGTAATATGTTTGTTTAAACATATTATATGAATTTGGTGTATTTATACATTGGCCTAAAATAGAACTCAAACACATGATAAAGAAATGATATAGCTTATCTAAAGAAAACAAATAAAACATAACATGTATAAACCTCATTAATTAAATTTAATTTCAATAAATCGTCATTCAAATTCAAATTTATTATTAATATATATATTTAAAAAGTGGCTGAATAGTTATTTTCTTATTTATTAAAATTTCTAAATACGTGAAATTATAAATATAATAAGTAAACAACATAATTTTTCAATAAAAATAATGATAGCATATTATTAATAGTAAAATTGACAGTTTCGCCTTATCGGCTTGTTCGTAAAATTTTGTTAAGTTATAAATATATGAACAATTACAAATACTTAAAACATGAAAAATGTTTTAATAATTCCTAATTGATTATATAGATTTATAACCGTTAAAACGAAATAATCGGTAATTTTAACTATTAATAATATACTAATCATTTTACCGGAGAAAAACTTGTCCTTTACTTATTATGCTTAATAATGCTCATTTTCTGCAGTATACACTCTCCGAATACTAATTATAAATTAATAAAATTATTATTGTACAAAAAATCAGGCTATCACGAAATACTATTATACAGTATATTTATACGTATTAAAATATAATTTTTAAAATTATTTCAACAAACTAAAATTCGCGATTAAAGCTTAAAAAATTGATTAAAAAACACGATTAAATATTGAGCTTTAAAACTGTCAACATTAAATATGTATTTTACACTTCATCAAGGAGAATTAGAAATGACATTGTTGATTAAGTTAACTGTGCCCTTAGTAACAAAAACAACTCTGCCTATATATATATAAAGAAATAATATACAAATATATTATCGTCTTCTATATTTATGAGCTGCCAAATCCAACGGGAATCATGCTTTCCCAAGAAATAAAATGTTATTCGGTAGAACACTTCCAGCTTCGATGTAATACATGTTCATATTGACAATAAATTCAAGGGGTATAAATACTTTCTGACAGTGTGAAAACTAGTGTGACTTATTTGCATCTGGTCCTATCCTCTAGTTGACTACACCGATGTGTTTTCTCCCCTATATATAGTGGTACCGTCGCTCCCTCGCGCTACCGCCGCTACCACCCCTTCTTGTCAGCTCTGAGTATCGACGGAATTGACAGTGCCCGCAGTCCCCGAGGGGCACCTTCGATTTCAGCGTAAGGACACGCGGGAGCCCGAATTGAAAAGGCTCACTATATTGAAACTAATTGCCTTGTCAAGCTCAATTCTATCAAGTTTTTATTGAATGTGATATATCTACTTATAAGAAGTATTAAGAAACTATAGCGTAACTGTCGTCTTGAAAACATTTGTTTCTAAGGGTAATAAATTGTTTTTTATGCTCTTGAGTAGTTATGAAGAGTTTATATATATATAAACTATATAATGTTTCTGTCTCTATAAACAACTTTAAATTCCTGTTATTTTATATTTGATAAAGTAACGTAACTTTGTAATCAAAATAGAATAATATGGAAATGTTCACAATTATACATTTAAAATATCATATATTTGATATTAATTGTTCAAATGAAAGTTTGTTTGTATATTAAACATAGGCTAAAAGTCTGTATGAATATTTCGGTTTAATATTTGTCGTGTTCAAAATGTATAAAAGAGACATAAGATTCTTAAAAGTATAAATAACAATTTTGGTGAAATGAGATTATTAATTGTTCTAAATTCTAAAAACAAGATATATATAGCAATTAACGGTTAATGAAAAATATCGTTAGCGATAATTATTATAATACAATTATTGTGTTAATTCGCCATTGTGTTATTTCCCCACGATCTAAACCATTGAGAGACCTTATCTAAAATTGTCTAAATTAAATTTGATATCATTAATTGTTGCATTTTGACATCTGTATATAGCAAGTGGTATTCGCCCAGGTTCACTGACACCTATTTTATTTGTCTTGCGTCAACACTTCACACGCTGAGCATATACAGCCACGAAAAAGCCCGGGAAATTGCGTCGGTCCTCGTTGACTGCAGTAATAAAACGTGTCACGGTTAGTTAATTTATCTATCGGATCAACCTTGGCAAAACTATTACAAATTGCCTTCGATGTTGGTTTTCAGTTGCGAAGGCGGGCTACAACAGTTTCCCATTTCGAGGACATCTGTTGGTCCAAGTGTCATATAATCCTCCTCAGCTCTACGTCATGTGCCCCTCTTGATCTTGGGGAACTTCAGGCCAAATTGGGTGACCGTTTCACAGATGACATATTTATCTCTTCTTTGTCCACCTTCGCAATAAAATTCGTTCTGTTTTGTATTATCTATGTGGGCGTAAATGAGCGAAGAGATTATCCCATTAAATAGCGATAGAGTGGATGTTTCGTTCTTCATTGTTCAGTCAAAAATACATTTCTTAAATTTGATATCAATTCGACGATTTGGTTGCATCGATTATGGTGAACAGTTGATATGTTGTAGATAACGTTTTATACACACCCATCGGAGATTATCTGTATTTGTATGTAAACAAATATGATCAGAATATAAAGTTATATATATTAAACTTATATATATACTATATATACTATATATTATATACTATATATTATTATTATTATTAATTTATATTATTTTATATTTATTTATTTATATTAATATTATTATTATTATATTATATATATATTATATATATATATTATATATATATATATATACTATATATATATATACTATATAAACTATATATAAACTTATATAATATAAACTTAGAATATAATTATAGTATATATTTTGTTAATGTTTGGTTATACTTTTTAAAATGTAAATTATTTGTAGATTTATAATAATTTATATAGTTACTAAACAATTAATAAATAAAACATTTATATTTTAGTTATAAAACCTTTTTCGGATGTAGTATATAGCAATATACAAGCCAAAGTATTAATATTATAAAAAATCAAAACTTTATATATTTAATAATTTTATCCGCAAGATATTTTACATATATACAGCCGAAATATAACGATTTCGATTTGGGAAGGCTAAAATAATTTATTTTATTGTTTGAATTTTTCAAAATAATATATAAATTTAAGTAATCAATGTTCATACAAAAAATAATTTTTAAATATTGGAATTACTTTTGAATTTCTTCCTTTTAAAAATCGCATAAAAAATCAAATATATAATGTAGAATACATACATACTATTATTACATCAATTTGCAAGTGTTTTATATATATATAAGGAGATAATAAATAATTAAATTGGATATTATATAAAATGACAGGGATATGTGGTAAAAGAAAAAGAATAATTTAATCAAGAACACGATTAAAACAAGATGTCATATATGGGGTATAATCGGGTATATAATATATATATATATATATATATATATATATATATAAAATTCTCACTCACCCTGCATGAAGTTGGTTCCATGGTAGAGGGCCGGTTGCGGTACATGAGAAGGATATATATGCTGACCGGAAGACATGTACGCGGGAACGTAAACGGTACCAGATGCATCCTCCATTTTTAGGGTCTTCTTCGGGTAGGGATTATACCACTGCTCAAATAATTCAGAGAAATTGTATTATTTTACTGAAAAGTTTATAAGTGTCGCATATAAATTATCTCTATATATATATAATATATTATTCTTTAACTTTTGAATTTAAGATTTAAAACTGAATATATATTTGTATTTATGAATCTGACAAAACTCTTTAACTTTTGATAAATATGAATGGAAAATTATTCTTTTTAATTATATAAGCAGTTAATTACATTTAAAAAATTATTCAACTAATTTTGTATATAGATATTAAACTTGAATGAGAATATATTGATATAAAGAAACTTACTTGGGCGAAATGTTGCATATCAACTGGTGTTCCTTGTACTGGGGGCAACGCTATAAAGATTAAGAAAACAAATTGAGGTGGTTATAAATTTTACTACATAATAAATTAATTATTAATCTGAGTTTTCTAATAACGTTTTTTAATAACGTATGTGTCCGTTACAATAAATATTTTCAACAATTTCAGTGAAATTCGGTTGCTTTACTATATTATACTTTGCAAACTAATTGTGGGAAACTTTCGGAAATCCGGAATAAGAAACTAAAAGAAAATGTTAAATTAATAATTTTAAGCCTCATTAATGGTAATCTGAATATATTCCACAATTATACTATATCATGTGTCAACAAAATTGAAAATTGGGGTGAAATTGTCACCCATATATAATATAGGGGTAACTTTATCAAACTCTCAATTATTTTGATCTAATCAATTCATATCATCAGAAAACCATAGAAATATGTTTCCTGTTTTTTTATTATTTAATTTATACAAACAAAAGACTGTTTTATGATGTCGGATATATAGTTGTTAATTATAATTAATTTACTTATCTTAACCACTTTCGATTAAGTTTAAAAATTTGTGTGTGAAAAAATGGAATTGTATTTGTATAAACAAATTATTTTGCAGTCTGAGAGAGGACAATTATTCACTTTCAGAACATACTTCATATCTCACAGCTAGTAATTAAGAGCATGCCGTCAAATTTCGTACTGTTATTTTTATTATTCTCCTATTGCAAGGTCTGTCTTTTAACAATCGAGAAGCCTTCACGCAGGGCATCAAACTGCGACTAATTTTCAATAGTTACTCCATCAAATCACTAAAAGGAACAATAGGTCTTCCGCCGTCTCATTTTCTTCCATTTTAATCGCGAGGGTGAATTTTAATCACTGGTGAAAGGAGGTAGCGCTCCATTTTAATAGAAAAGTGAAACTGGGGATCAACCATCCGTGTGGCTAATGAGCTGGAAGAGAGTGGGGCCTACAATTGTTTCATTCGGCTCTCATTACGCCGGCGGAAACGGAAAAGCATCCATGGGGCATGGAGCCTGGTTCCGGCTTCCAATTCTTTCAACTGACGGGATCGTTTTTTGGCGTAGTATAGATACCGTACTTCGTCAAAGTTCAATAATAATTCCGGAGTAGAGATGTAAAAACCACACAACCTAACCCCCCAGCTTCCTAATATTTTATCGCATAGAGGCACGCCACTATTACTCGCATCATTCCGTTCTCCCCGAGAGCGTCCAGTCTTGTGCCACTGTCGCCAAGTTTTCGCGTCTTTTTCTCGCAGACAATACTGATGCTGTCAGTGTTTGTCGGTTGCGCGTATTCATCAGGCACAAAACCACACACAGGCCCCGTCTGCATTAATCTCCGTCGAGAGGTTGGGAGGAGCAAACAGTCGAATCAGTCCAGTGCCCAAAGGAATTCTTATTTGTAATGTGTGGGGTGATTAGACCGGTTTTGATGTGGAGTGTATTAATGTCATTTGGAGTAATACACTGTTAGACAATAAAATTCCATCTATATACATATAATGTATAGATGTGAATTATGCAAATATTTATGTTATTTCTTTATTTATTTAATTATATATAATTAAAAAATAATAATTAAAAAATTAAAAATAAAGAAATAACTTAATTTTTGTATTCTTATACTAATGTGCTTTTTAATTGATTACTTATCTAAAGTATTTTTAACGTTTTTAAACATATTATATTATACTTAAGTAAATAAAAGTTTCCCTTAAATAATAATAAAAAATTAAAGACATATGTCAAACACATCTTACCATCCTCGTGTCGTTTCCTTTTATTGCCGTTGATATCAATTCCGGTAGACGGCGAGTGACCTTGAGGAGGCATGGCAGGCATTGAGCCCGGCATTCCCGCTCCCGCTGCAGCCAACCCGAGCAGGCCATTGATTGAGTAGGTGGTGGCCGCTGAGTGGACACCAGAAATACCGCCGCCCTGCGAGGTGGTTGCTGTGGGCTGTTGTGACCCGCCGCCACCATTGGGACCCCCCGGACCGGAGGCGTCGCTGCTGTTGTTGTCATGGGGACTGTGTTTGCCACCTCCTCCACCGTCAGACATTTGTGTTGTACTGTCGGCGCCGTACTGCATACAGAAATAAAATGGGATGGATATATATAATTAAAAAAATTAATTGTCAGTTATGGTTAACGTTATGTTGGCCGTTATGTTTTTGTAAAGATGAAAGACTTCAACAGGTGGCTCATAACAAATTTCATTAATAATTAATTTATAATATTTTGATTAATATAAAATTTCAAACAATAATCACATGTTTACTTTTTTAGCAACTATTAAAAAAAAAATTGAATTAATTAACAATTAATTTATTATTGAACAAAATCCCGAGATAATTTGCATTTTTTTGGATTTTACAACATTTAACACGTATAAATTACGAATGTTTTTAAATGTGCGATGCACATCGAAAAACACGGAACATTTGACACCACATGAAGAGACTTTTACTAATTATTTTTAATTCATGACCTTCAAATCTTAATGATCTACAAAATAGTATCAAATTCAAATACGGAATGTATTACTAAATAAAGTATTACCATAGCGCAGTAAATGGAGAACTACTTTTCTAAAACATACTAATTTGACCATTTTTATTTAACAAGTATTTATTAATAAATTTGATTTCAATTAATTTAATAATACCGGCGATTTAAAACTATTGTTGACTGTTAATGTTATAATGCCAAGTAAGTCAAATTTAAATATTGATATTAATTCCGGAGATATTTCTGGCAATTAAAAAATAAATAAAATTCAAATATATGCGGCAAGTTTTAATTTATATATTATATGCGTTATAACCATTGAATTTTATGACTTTGACTTTTTATTTTGAAATCTGTGGTAATAGCATATAAATTGATAGGAAACATGTTGTACCACTTTAGACGCACCTATTCGAATAAATGTATTCATTTCATACTTATCCCCGACCAGTTTTCCACAATCTACAAAATGATACTACATATATATATATTATGATAGATTGTTGATAAAGTTTATTATTGGGGTTATTAAATTTTTTTCATATTATTACATTTATCGTGTTTCAAATTTATAGTTTGTTCCGTTTTTAAGTTCCCGTTTAGTTTATAGAGTTAATGAATTAATAATCTCAATTTTATACTATAATATTCAGTTTTTCAAGGGCTATTTACAGTATATGGTACATGCTACTAGAAAATATTTTGCTAATAGGCAACCATAAGTCAAAAATCGGAACACATTTTCTTCTAAATATGGGATTCTGAATATATATCTATGTTTAATTGTTCACAATAAAACTACAAAAATTTATATATAGAATTAAAAACAATTTAATAGTTTTAGCTTTTGATATCATCCACTCTATATTTATATATTTATAAATATAAAATTTTAAGAACTTATAACTTTTAAAAAGGGAACCGTCACAAGTAAAGCGAAACACAATATTATAATTTTGCGAAATATTGATGATCTTAATTTTTAGATAAATTTTGCTTCTTCCATAGTTTAGTTCACTTTTTTTATAAAGTAAAAATTAATTAATCATCTCTTTATTGTACTATTTAGTTTTTAATGGGCTATTAAAAGTTGCTAAATGTTAATCAAAGATATTTTGCAAAAGGGCAACTAGAGACTTTTTAATTTATTTAAAAGTTTATTTGATCACAAGAAAATTACCACAAATTTATATATGGTATTAAAACATGTTAATATGTTTTGCTTTTGATAACACATTTCAAGAACATATATAACTTCAACTTATATTATAAGAGAGCTGAAATTGCTAAACATTTTTCAAAATCAATAACACAATTTTTACTTTTAATTAAAATGAAATATATAAAACTTTGAGCGACTCAAAACAAGTACGTTTTAAAACAATGGAAAACAAAAAGAGTCGAGAATCGACAGGCTTACCCACATAGTGAAATATACTAATTCACAAATCAATTAATTAACGAAATAGCTCTCACCTTATTACGGACAATCCTGTTGATCGAAGAGACGGAGGGAACATTTTCTGAACTGCAAATGGAATCTTTGAGGAGCATATCTCGTATCTCCCAGGCAAACATTGTCGGATTATCGGCCTTGTACTGGCAAATGGCTTCCACAACCTTTGGTGTAGCCACCTTTGGTTTTGATCCTCCGATTACGCCTGGTTTGATACTCCCCGTTTCATAATATCTGTAATTTAGAAGTATTTAATAAAACATGTGCCAATCTGTCATAAAAGTAAGATTTTTATACCATATTATTATATAATGAAATTTTTTATTTTATTTTATCTAAATTGATTTACTGCAGATTGTATATAATCCAAAAAAAGGATATGATACAATATTTTTTATAGCTGGTAGGTACTGCATAACTTCGAAACTATCTCTATATATATATATATACATATATAATGCTCCTGTGAAATAATATATATAGCACTTTAATTTTTTTTTATAATCTATACTTAATTGTAGGTTATTTTTAATTAATTAATTTATTTAATTTGATTTAAAATCTAAAAGTTGAATACATATTATTATACACAACCATCAATATATAATTAATATGTGTAGAAAGAAAAGTAAAAGATAATATAGTATTATATTAGTAGGAATATACTGAGTGTAATAGAAATAAAATATATTAGAAAATATTAATAAACGGAAAAAACCCTAAATTATAGAATTATAATTTTTCAACATTTAAATCTTCTAATAAATATGTTTTTTTGTCGATCATAGACATTTTCTAAAATATTTTACATAATAATTATTTCCATTACAAACTTAGCATGATTTTGTATCAATAGAATTGTTATATTTATTTATCTTTAATTTCATATATATATATATTTATATAAGATAACAAAATTTGTATATTATACATACAATAATTTTACAACTATATAGAGTTTATAAAGAAAAATTTAACTGTCTCACCGTCCCAAAATCTTGCTGACACATCCGTGTGAAACTCTAAGCTGACGACTGATGTCGCAGGGTCGAACTCCCTGATGAGCAAGTTCCACAATTTTTGTCCGAATATTGTCAGGGAGAGGCCGGCCATTTACAAACAAACCACCGAGTTGGTTCACACCACCGTGACCTGAAATGATGTGCAAGATTTATTAGTACGAATAAAATTAACGGAAAATTCTAAATTTGCTTAATTGTTGTGCAAAAATATGCCTTTCTTTCGCAAAAATGCTTACCAATACGACTGAGATAAAGTCCTAACCAATGTAAATTAAAAAGTAATCTAGGGCGAGACTCAGATGCCGAAGTCTGATCGTATTCTTCGTCATGATTTTCTCTAAAATAGGTAGAATCGACGTCCATGATGTCCTAAACAATGTTTTTTGACTGAGCAGGAAACAAGAGTGTAGATGAAGATATTTCGAAGAAATAATAATTTCAAACAGTCTTTTGCTTGTATTGGCAATTTATACTCACAGCCACCAATTCTACGAGAATCATCATTGAGTGGGTTTAAGAAATCCTTTTTTATATTATCTCTCTCTTAAGATTCCTTCTAATGAGTTATCTAATTGAAGACGACCCTAACATGGTCCGGAAAGCTAGGTGAGAGCCAGTCAAAAGAGGGTTTGTCTCCTTTCATCACATTCTCTGCACCAAAGAGAATAAAAATCCGCATCTTCATCCACTTGGACTGCTGATTGAGTTAGCCACCGCGGTGAAAGAAAGTTGATTAAATTCTCTATAGAGTACGTAATCGAATAGATTTCGATTGAAAGGAAAACCAAGAAAGTCAGTAATAAGTTAAAGCAACACCGATCTAAACTATTGTGATAAAACTCCCCGAAATGGGACACTCAATCTGAGAAACAGCGGGAAAACAGTGGGCATTTGTTTGTCCGGTTATTGAAGTTGTTCTGGACATGTGTGTCGGATTTTACACTATATAATATGCTGGACTTACTTCGTCCTATACCAATTGACGACCATTCTGCCGCAAATGTAGAGTTTAATGAGGCGCACGAAGATATTCGCCTTTCAGAGTAGTGTAAGATGTCGATTTATTCGAATAACTTGACAATCACATATAAATCCTTCTTTCGATCTGAGATAATTTAATGACCAAACGAAATAAGAAATTAGTTGAATTTATTTTATATTATGGATGAAAGGCGGGACTTGCTTTTCGAGTTTTATTGCTTGTCGCACGCGCTTTTAAAAATTGTCTTTCAATATTTTTCTGTTGTTATTTCATTTTTTTTAGTTGAAATGGACAGATCGTATATATACATAAAATATTAGGTAGCATTCTTTTCTTTGTTTAGAGTCAGTAGAGAAAAGATCGTAATTGTCTTTTGTCCAAGTTATTTTTCAAAACTAATTCCTGTTTCCTTTTCTGCACATTAAACTTGTTCTCGCCAAATAGAATAAATCAAGCAATTAGAATTAATATTGAAAGGATTTTGTTATTGACTGTATTCAGAATAGTAATGACGAGATCAGAGTTATGCGGAAAGACAGATATACTGCCAGAAATTGGATGTAAAAAGTGAACAGACGATGAGCGCGATTTTCACGGGAGTAACAGTGCCTTTGCACTAGAAATTCACATCAAATAATCCGGAAAGACACCCGGGAAGAAGTTAGCGTCTTCAAGGATTTTATAATCAAACACCTAATATTTGGATAATTAACAGGAGACTAATTTGAGAGCAAATGAATAGGCCAGCCAGGTTCCTGCATCATTAATGCCAGACTTCTGTCAATATTGTAGCTCCTGTTATACTTTACTTCGTGTGAAATACAGAAAAAAAGATGTCGCAAGAATTATAGGTGACCCGTTGCCATCTCTTTCCCCACCGGAACAACACAAATCTTTCCTTAGAGACTCCAAAAACTATTCTCGTTATTTCACCCATATACCCCCTCCTGAACAGATGATATAGTAGTCTCCCAAGTCATCAAAGACAATCAAAATAACACAGTCGTCCACGAAGAAAAGGTGAATACAAAGCTTGTTTCTGTCATTTCGCTCCTTTTTGTTGATTGAGGTATCGAATTAATATTTCAGGAGATGCATCCAGAAGCAGTTGTGTGTCTCCTGAGGCCCTGGTATATACAGCCACTTCTTTTTGGATATTTCTCCTCCCATATTTTGATGAAAAGTTTTCTTCAGAGTATCTTTGCAACAATGCAATAATATTCATGCATGGAGGATATGCGCGTCTCTATATAATGGTAAACTAGATGTTTTTCGTACAAGAGCGATAGAGCACAGAAATTGAAAAAAAGAAGCTCAAGTTCTGTTTTCGTTGAGCTATAATTGTTAATCATGCACCTGAACATATACATATATATATATACTCCACCCTTTATTGCCTAAAGCTGACCAGTTTGCTACACGCGATGCTAATTATATGCTTAAATCTTATTCAGCAAGTTCAAATGTATTTTACAACTGAAAATAACTATAAATTTTAGTTTTGGCACGCATTGTAATAGTGGTTTATCATTTCTAATGCGCAAAAATATAACCCTTAAATCAACATTATAATGTGTTCATGCGTGAATATATTCTTGGAGATATTGAGTTGTATATTAATAGAAATATATTCATAACATAAATAGAATTTTTTTTTTAATCTGAATCAAATAGAAACTCGTAGTAGTTATATTCAAATGTACATTTTTGATGATTTATCCAGAAATACATGTCGTTTGACATGGAAAGGCTGAACTGATAAAAAAGATTTATAAGGATTTTTATACGTCATGACAAATTGTGTATTTGAATATTTGAAGATTTCTATTATTATTGTTAGCAAAACAATTTTTTTTGTAATTAATTTTATAATTTAAACATTAAACATATATTATTCTTAAATTAAATTAAATTAAATCATAATATTATATATTAATAATTTTAAGAAAAACGTTAGTCAACATTTAGAAAAATCAGTTTTTCACATTTACTGTAATTTTTTTATTTAAATAATTAATATTATTAATATCATAATTATTTTAAGAATATTATATGTATAATCAATTAGACGTATGTAAGCAGTGGCGGATCCAGAGGGGTAAAGGGGGCGCTAGTCCCCCGTTGTTTCTGGACTCGACGCTCTTTTACTGAATCAGCGTTATTCCCTTTGTATCTATATTACACATAATATAGTACATATTCTAGATTTTTTGTATTTTTGGCGCCCTTTAGAAATCGAGTCTCCCCTGTAACATAATCCTGGATCCGACACTTGTAAGTAACCACAAAAATCAAATTATCAACATAAAAAGTTCCCTTAACAATATGACTTATACTTAAACATGTAAAATATAATGAAACTACTATTCAAAAGTATCATCTTATACCTATACTTATTCATTTAATAATATATTTATTAAAATGAATTATTTTGCAAAATTTTATATGGAATGTCTTGGTTGTTAAAAGCACAATACTTTTTTTTGTCGATTATCTCGACGTCTTAGAATATAAAGATTTTTATATTTTTATTATTATATTTTTCAGAAATATACCGATATAAACAATTCAATATCTATTAAAATATATAATATTATTTTAATGTTTGCAAATGCAGCAATTTTTTTCAAATACAGTCATTTTACATCATATACCAATTAAATGTGTTATGAATAAGTATATGGATATAAAGGAGTTTTTTATATTTTAATTATATATTTTAATTATAATAAAAAATGCATAAAACATTAAGTGAACTCGTCTTTGCGTTATGAGGAAGATCTTAAAATTGGATTATAAACTCTGATTTTTATTATTGGTTTCTTATATATAATCAAAATTCTATAAGCTGTAGCTTTATAATCCTTTTATATTTTAATATATATAATTAGTATATTAAATATACCCATCCTGATATCGCCATTTTTATTTTTAATTGCGAATTTCATTTATTTCACAAATTCAAAAATGATATCTTTGATAAATTGGAATATAACAAATCTCGAATCTGAAAAAATTTGAGAACATTTTTGCCTTAAAATAATTAACATAAAAAAATTAATTAGATTTTTGCCGTTATTTGTTCACATTATAATAAATATATATATGTATTATGTTCATCTATTTCAATTTTGATCATATATGCATACAAACTACATATGCGTATTAATAATATATAGTAAGTATATATGTAAAAAATTCAGAATCATTATGATATGCACCGATTATCATACACACTTAATAAAGTATTGAGCGATATTTTAAAGTATTTGCATTAGTGGTGCAGCAAATCCAGACCGATAAAGCGGGAAGTTTTCTCGAATACAACGATAAAATATATACCCACATTATGAGATTTGCAGTGCAGTGTTGTTGCATATCAAATTCTGTCGAATATCAAAATTCGTACATAAAATTATAGTTTTTTCACAGATGTTCAGTTAATTTTTATGTCAAGGCCCAACTCGAAAGGTTTATTCAAATACATATTTCTGTTATATACTAATCTTATATTGTCTGACTATTACTTAGATGTCGAAATCAATGGAAACTGAAAACCTAAAAAAAAATATCATATTATTTAAAATTTTAATTTTAATCTTTTATGACTAAAATTGGGTCAAATTAGGTCGTGCGATATCTATTTAGGCATTCAGATTGTAAAAATAATATATATTGGTTTCTGTTTCAATTTTTTAAATACTTTAATAGAATTTTACTTTATATTAGTATACAATATAAGATTATACACATCATTATACAAATAACCTTCATCGATCCGGCACTATTTATCTATAAATAATAGCTCACCTTTGGCCTTCCCCCCTTTAGCACGAGTATAGAAGTCTTCAAAGTACTGAGCTTGTGCCGATGCATAACTATATCCACTCGAGGGATGGTAGAGACAGGACCGGGCGTACCCCGTCGCCGCGGCGGCGGATTGAGGACCGAGAAATGACTGTCCCGAACAAGCTCGTCGCTGTTGACCGGACCATGCCGGCGGCCAGAAATATTTGAAATTTTCCATTTCCATTCTCGTCAACTTGGCTTTTTATTCCCTCGTTTTGCTGGTTCTACTTCGTCGAGACTTCCTCGATTTAATCGGTGGGGTGGAACGTCGCCTTCTTCCCTCTACAACGTCGAATATCTCGGACTTGAATCAATTCAAGGTTTCTAAAGCCGGAAGTGGACTTTTTTTAGAAACCTGCGCCTTGAAGACGTTATGCGTGCCGGTATTAATTAAGTTGTGTTAAGAAAAGAATTTCTGTCGCAGAATTTTGATTTCTTATGGTCTTATTTCCTTCTGTAAATTACGTGTTGACAGTCTGCTGAGCAGGGACTGTTTCTCTAACTTTCTGAACTGATGCAATTGAGCTGACCGCACCGGGAGACGAATAACAACCGGAACCAATGGACTGGATCGCTGATTTTGTTGCTCTTGAGGTGCACGTAATTTTGAAAGTTAGGAGTTTACTCTACGTTAAGTGGAGTGTTTTCGAGCTGGCAGTGTTTTTACCTGCTCTACCGAGCGTTGAAAACAATAGACCTAATCTGCATAAGCCAATTAGAAAAACGCGTAAGCGATACCTTCAGTGGCACGCTGTTTGTCAAATGATTAGCAAAATGTTCCGCCAAACTATGTCATTTAGAACAAGAGAGGGACAGGGAGAAAGAGAGAGATAGAAAGGAGTCAGGGGAACAGGAACAGAACGGAGAGAGAATGTGTGGCAGGGGAGAGAGTGGCGTTCTTCGTCGACTGGTTGATAACGCAAAACTAAAGATCCAATAGAACGTCAAATGAGTTGCCGAATGCAAATGATTGTCTGCGAAACAATGTCAACGGAAAGAGGCGAGTCAACGCGCGCGGAAACAGTGAAATTAAACACCAGGTTAAAAGTTATCAAATGTAAAATAACGGAACGATAAAAAATTCAAAAGACAGAAACTGAAGTATAATTGTGATTGACTTCATACGACTTGAGTTATTCACTATTTCGTATATGTGAAAATGATCGCAAGTGTAATAAAGTAATTGCATATACGCTCATACACTGCAAGAGGTATGGAAGAAGTCGGCCTATTTTTAACCAAATAACCGGCGGTACATGCGTTAAAAATTCAAAGAATCTGGAAATTAAGATAGTGGGCTGATAATGATAAATCGTGAAACTGCATCGATATAAAAAATAGAAAAATATCGAAAAAAGGAAACCAACCGGATAATTAAAAAACTTAACGGAAGCCAAATAATGTGATATTTAGTAACTTCATTTGGGAGAATAAAAATGTTGTCCTTCCTGTTTGCTGTCCCCATGGTTTTCAATCCGATAATTGTATTTTTTATATAAACGAGAAATTTTGTGAGTTTTAACTAACCATAACATTCTATTACTTCACGGTGAAATTGGTTTTCAAATGCACAAATTATATAATCAATAATTATAATTATCAAGCTAAACTGAATATAATAGTTCATTATATATAAGTATATACTAGAAACAATATATTACAACTAACCAAAACATGTTTTCTATTAGAGGTTTCGTAAACATATGCATATTCTAATAAGAAGCAAAACATCCTCGGTTACAATCATATATATTCAAATGAGAATGTATTTGTAATGTGATCGCTTATATAATGGCATGCATAGCAACGAATCCACACCGACTTTAGCAAACAATGCATTTGCATGCATACATAATGTGGGACCAATTAATAGATCAATTTGCTTATTTGTATAAATATATATACTTTTTCTCACAGATTAAAAACTGTGGCTGATATCTAAATTAAATAATTTCATAAAATTAAGTTATATATTTTATATGATTTTTTTGTTACTGTAAATATAAACATAGTTATTGTTCCAACATACATATTTAAAGTAACGAACTTTTACTTTTTGTTTAACCTCTTTCCATTGCTGTACAATATATTTATTACAGTACTTTGATATCCAAAAAAAAACTTATTATTATAATATATATTGGCAACATTTATGTATAACCAATTCGTCACTATAGTGTGCTAATTTAGCTAACTATAGTATATAATATGCTAATAATAATATTATTTAATATAGTAATATCTGATATATCAAACTCAATTATACATTATATAAATACTATATATATGCGTATATACATGGGTGCAACCCGGGAAGGGGGTTGTTGTGTGCGAACGACCCCCCTTTGAAAGGGAAGTGCCCGTTTAGGAACAGAGTAGGCCTATGTGCTTTTAATTGGCCCCTTTCCTCTATACATATATAGGTCATACCGAAAAAATTATTGCCTATATGTCTATTATATAGTAGGCAATATAAAATAGATTTATTGATTGCCATATCGATACGCAGTCATTATATTAATAATTATTGATGTATCATTGATATTATTAGTTGATAATTATATTAGACAATCATTTTTTTCGGTATGACCTATATATAGATATTAATGTATATGCATAAGTTTCAGTTTAAAATTATAATTTTGTGTCAACTATATTTTTAAATTTCTAAAATGTTCAATATGTGGAAATAAAGACATTTTTATACAGTATTTTAAATATTGACTATAATGCTAAAAATAATTCCTCTAAAATATTAATCATTACACGTGGGCTGCCCTTTCAAAAAATATTTTCTATATTAGTGTTCCTATAAAGTTGAAAAATGACCTCCTTGATTTTTTCTGGAGGCACCCCTGCATACTATAAACTATATACACACACCACACTATATATATATATATACAATATATATATATATATATTTAATTATATGTTTAATATATTATAACACATATTTGTATTAAAGATTTTATATTTATAAAAATACAATCAGAAATCAATAATATTGATTATCAAAAAAGTTCAGGATATATACGGCCTAATTAAAATTTAGAATTTTTCAAAAAGTATGATTATGAGACATTCTCTCGATATATATATATTTAAATCTAAAAATTTTGGAATTATTTTTATATATGTATATCTTATATTATCGGAAATATAATATATGGAGAAATTAATTTATATATAATATGACATTACTCAGATGACCAGTTGACATTATTAATAAGAATATATAACATTGATATCAATGTGTCTCGAAAAAGACTACTTATATTTCTATTATAACAGGGCGGTCCCATGGGGGGAGGGTTCCAGATGTTCTGGAACTCTTCCCTTAAAAACCAAGTGCCCTTTTTTAAATTTTGAATCCCCCTGGTTTGTGTGTGCCATAATGTCATGCCAAACATAATAATGACCATTAAACAGATAATTCTAATTCATTAATTTGGACTATACTGCTTTATGCGGTGCAATATCAAATATAAAACCAATATACTGTTGTAAATTTGTAATTGATATATATTCACAATGAAAAACTATGCCATAACATAATGTAACAAATTGAAATACCAAATACAGAATCAAAAATGATGACATGACATATGAAATACAGGAGACGACGCAATTGTTATCGTTCAAATTAATGTTTGATTAAAGGTATAATATAAATGGATGAGTTATAATTAAGCAATCAATTTTAACCATTATATTTATTTGAAGACGATATTTAAAATAACCGTTACTTCTGGCCAAACAAATACATATTCATTTTAAGCAAACGTTTTTGAAAGTTTTAAAAATATTTTATGAATATTTTTATGTATTTTTACTTATACTGGCATCAGTTTCATATTCGGTGAAATTCGATACAGAAGCATGTACGTGCAGTTGTAGAATGGGGGCCCTCTTCCAAAAAAGAAAACGCATTTATGGACAGGTGTACGAACGTATGCGCTATACAGACAAGAGTTCGAAGGAGATGTATTGGTATAGCTAAATTCCTTTAAAATAAATGCATTATTTTTTCAGCGAAATGAGACTTTTTTAATGTTATTTTCTGTTTGGCGAACTGCGATTCTGCGAACTGAAACTTTTTATTAGTTTCATTTTCTGTTCGGTGAATTGAGATTCGGCAAAATGCAATTCGTCGAAGTGGTATATATGGCGAAATGAGATTCGGCGAAGTGTTATATGGCCATATTAAATAACATTGTTTGGTTATAGTCTACTTTTAGTAACTTTACTTGTAGTTTTTTTTAGCGGGAACATAACTTGCCATTCTATGTGAAAAAACATTTCTATATAATATATATATAATTCCTTTTCATATATATGCACACTTTTTCAAGATTTACTATATAATTGCAGTTTGATGTCCATTTCCTAAAATAAATCACATAAAGTTTATTTCAATTTACATATTTTTAATTAAAACTTTTTTAACTGAAAAATTTATTTGGATATTTAATGTGCTATATATATCGTAATCGATGTTTCCTCTACTTTTTCTGAAAATGGTGCAGGCACTATAAGTTTAAAATTATACGTTAGTATGTATACGGGTTTGATATGATTGTGGAAATATATTTGGATTTTTATATATATTTTGGACTATATCCAAAATAGACCCCAATAAGTGTGGCATTAATCAAATCACAACATGAATTCTGAGTTGATTTATATATAGAAATTTAAAATATCCCTAAGTTAGATATAATAAACAATACTTTTCAATACATAAAACCTGAGTCAACTATTTTACGATTATATAAAGTTTCCTTATATGAGCCTATATAGTTATTCTTCCCATATATACCCAATGAAGCGCGTAAATTGGATCGCAACTCAAATAAGGTGGTAGCACGCTTATCACCCGGTAAAAGAGGAACCGGGTGTCCGCTACCCCTGACTACCTTTGGCAATCATAGAGGGCGACCATGCGTACAACCAGTTGATTTAACTTTCTCCGCGAACGACTGAGCACGCGAATTAAACGTCAATTCGGGTTGGGCCAAGTTGTGATTTTAGATTTTCAAGAGTTGCGTATTTTCAGCAGTAAAACTTTCACTTATTTTCTCCTTATATACTATATTATGCGAGTTGTTATATTCCTTTTAAATGAGCAATCTTTTCTATAAGAGAGAATTTATGCCACTCATATCAAAATATTCAACAAATAAAGGCATATGGGCATTTGTTTTTATAGTTTTTGTACATCAGAAAGATACGTGTGTATAATGAAGAATTAAGAGAAAAGGTTTATCAATCATAATTTTGAGCAGCACTATATTAATATCAAAAAAATTTACTATAGATAAAATAGTTTTTATTCAAAATTTTGGCTACCTTTACATATAAATTAAAATTATGAAAATAATGATGTATAAATACTACATATATTGATTAATAAATTATTCAAATGGAAGAATTCTAAATATCTAGAATAAAATTATAATTAGATTTGTATATGATGTATACATTATTAAAATATAACCATTTTGAAAAACCATAACGTTTTTTAAAATTTGACCTTAAAGGTTTGCTTATATATTGAAAATTAGAATTTTATTAGCTGCAATCGATAGTTTTTTATTATTTCTGTATTTATCATTCGATATAAAACACACATTTATTAGTATAGTATTATACCAAATTATTTTTATGAATATCTCTCATCAATATATGACTCAAGTGTTTAAAACATATTAAATTCTGGAAATAATATTCGAGATAATAATTTCATTAAATTTTGGTAAAATTATATTGGTTTATTTATAAATGAAATATAATATACACTGTAATTTATTACCTCACTTGTAATTTATATATAACACATACGCTCATACGTATTTGTATGTTTTATAAATAATTTATTAGAAATTTTATATTATTACGAAAATTAATTTTACTCAATTAAAAAAATATATAGAAAATAATATCTGAAACATATATAAAATAAATAAATATATTTAATGAACATACTATATATTATATTATGTTACATATATATATTTGCCATATATTTAAAGATATATGAATATAATATTATTGTTTACAAATGTGTTCACCAATAGTGCAAACAAATTGTTTTTAATAGATATAATATAGATTTTGACCTACATTTGGGACAACGGGAGATTTGCGCGTATATATGATAAATATTAATGCCGGTATAAATATCCATATTCTAATAGTTACTTATAATATGTCTATATGTTTAGAACAGACAAAGAATAGTTAGTATCATAATATAGATTAGTATCATAATATAAATAACAGTTACAAAAATACACACAAGTATTGTTGTTTATATATAATTCATTCTGAATCACACCTATATATAATAATAAAACAAAATATATTTTATTGTGGTCTATATAATATGTAAAGAAAGGAATTGTATAAATGGACCCCTATATATATATATATATTCCAACACATGTCAAAAGTGTACTCACTCAAGGACTATATAGTTGTCCTTGACTCATTCCATTCGCATGGTGAGGGATGATTTTGATTTCGATATGGTGGTCTCGAAACTGGTCATGACTTTCCAATGACATTATTAACTCGTACATCCATTATATACAGATGCGAAATGTTTACTCTATATATTGTATAAAAAGATTTCTCATGAACAATAATTAAAGAATGTATCATATTCTTCGTATTTACTAGATGCTAAAAACTTCGTGACTATAATAGTAAGTCTTCTTATCTATATATGATAAATGTAATAATTATATAGCTTCAAAAGCAATTCGATTAATTTGTTCATTTCGACTAACGTAAAAAATAGTAGTTTCACATAATTTTCATAAAATTAAATAACGTCGATTTTCATGGATAAATATTCTACTCGATGCGTTCTCTAAAATTATCTTTTTCTCTAAAGTTATCTATTTTATTTAAAATTCTATATTATTATAAGTTTTCTATTCAATAAAAAACGTTTTCTATCTTATAAAATAAGTTCTCTATAATTATTAAAGTTATCGATTTAAATAAATAATTGTCTCTTTTTAATAGATCTCTATTTTATATAAATTGTTTTGTTTAAATTTAAAAAGTTGAATTTGTGTACATATAATATTTTTGCATCTATTTTGAAATATTTACACTTGTGAAGTTATTTGGGGGGAAGATTATATAGTTTCTGGTCTTAATAATAAACTGGCCACATTAAACTCTTTTTTGGCATTTATTTTATTGTATAAGCCTATAATAACTATATCATTAATTTTATAGTTTTATAATATAAACATTTGAAGAGTAGCTGCAGGTGGTTAGCCACCCACCCTTAGAATACTAGGGGGAAAGTGTATAGACCCAATGAGAGTTCAAAGGAAGAAACTCTTTCTAAATTTCTCTTCATGCGTCTCTTTTAAGTCTGTCTGTACACTAAAATCTCGTAGGCGTTCCTTCTTTTAGTATAAATAGCGTCACTCTACGTTAAAGGTCTATGCACACAAAGCGCGACTCGACACGACGCGACGCTCCGAAAAATTTGAATACATTATTCTTTCAATGAGCTATTTATACCAAGCGCGAAATGACAACAACAAAAAAACTGAAATTAAAAATTTTCTACTTTTCCCGTTACTCCGGGCAACAAAATTTGTATGCAAATGGGTATATTTTTTAAGTAAAAAGTAAAACCTAATACTAGCTATAAATTGTTATGAAACATAAAAATATAATATCCTATCTATTATATGAATAGGTAGTATTTATTATTTTATGGTATTAGTTTTTATATTTAAAATTACATAATAATATTATATTTAAATACATATCAATATTTAATATAAAAATGTCTAAGAACATAAATATTTACATATTGTTATTGTTTTAATTATTTGTTTTTAGTTATTTTAACAAAATGTAAAACTATTTCATCTATGTGAATCTATTATAGTTTCTAGTTTTATCTATTCATCTACTTTTATCTATATGACATATCTCTAGTCGCGTCACGTAACGTCGCGCTTGGTGAGAACTAAAATTAATTATTCGTCGCGCGACGCTCTTCTGGTGGGAGAAGGCCTTTGGCCTTTAAAAATACCTTTTTTAAAAACTGGGGCGCTTATTCTTTTACGTATTATATAATACAATATGTACTCTTACCATCATCCTCTTTGTCATCTTTCTTATTTGATTGAATGGGTTGATGGGGTGGAAGAGGTTGAGCATTATTTAGTGAAGGCCGTTGTTCCATTAAAAGGATGAGTCCATGAGAAGTTGGCATAAGATATTTAGCTAAAAATAAACATCGCTTATATTATAAACAGAAACAAATGGTTGAATATATTTCAAAACAAACCTAAATTTTAACAATAAATCAATATTTTACAATATTTTGTGCTGGTGTATTAAATTAAATTAACGCTCGTTCAACACTCATTTTATTAATAAATATATTTGTCAATGATAAGTAATGAGTAAGGACTATCTACCTTACTAATACTATAATACACTATGTTATTATAGTGAGAATGCAAGGATCAGATGCTATAACTAATCACATTACGTCACGTCATGGTAGTTTTGTTTACTTTTTGCTTCATTAGTTTAAATAAAAACTAAAATTAATTAAAATGCAAAATTTACTAATATATTTTATTACCTAAAATATTGTTAAACAATTTAATGAAGTTTTCATTTGTTTTAGAAAAGTAAATATATTCGAAAATCACCAGTTTTACTAAAATAATACGCCTTAAATATCCCATCAGCAGTGGCCGATATATTGATAATTAATTATACATATTTTATTTTTCACCATTATATAGTATTTTTTTAAACTCCTGCAAACATAAGTATTCATTTTTGCTTATAGGTTGCTTGTGGTAACCATATTCATAAAAAACATCTAAACATCTAATAAAGCACTATCTTTTTATATTTTATATACATTATTTTAAATAATAAGCTACATCTGTCCGAAAATCTCTTTTTGTAGCTTTTTCAATATTGAATTAAAAAAAATTATTACAGCAATTTATATTATATTTAATTAGATTAGATTTCAAATTTAATAGATTATATTTTAAATTTGATAGATTATATTTTAAATTTGATAGATTATATTTTAAATTTGATAGATTATATTTTAAATTTGATAGGTTATATTTTAAATTTAGTAGATTTGAATTTAATAGATTAGACAAAATTATAAATTTGATTTAAATAAAATTAGATTTACATTTAACCGTTTTTGAACGTACACTTTAATTTTTTTTCGGCATATTTAGTACTGTTATACAATATATTATTTAATATATGTTTAACTTTAATCCCGTAAAAATAGATAAATATATAATTACAATAAAGTTTTATATGTGTTACATTTTACTGTGCATGTTATACGTTTTTGTACGCTTTATGAGTTTATTGTATGTCTTAAATACATTTTATTTTTATTATATTATACGTATTACATTTTATATACATTACATTCATACTTAATTCTTCATTTTTAAAAAAGAAATAATTAATTCGTCTTCGTTTTATTAATAGCTTTAAGTATAGATTTTAACCAGTTGCGTACTCAAGTGCATCAAGGAAAACAAGCAGAGTCGAAATAATATGGTCATGTTGTTATCGATCGTAAACAGTTGGTAGCACTAATAATGCGCAGTATAAAAACCAAGTCACCCGAGCGTTTAGAGAACTTTCGATCCACATATATAGTAAATCACTAGATCAAACAACGTGCAATGATGAGAAGGAACTTCATAATATACACATTCTACACTCTACATCAATATACTGGATGTTCACTGGAGCGCTGAGATCGCGACCAAAGGTGCATGACAGCATGCACGACCTGGTTCTTCTGGATTTACTCTTTCTTTGGCTGCGTCAGCTGATCTTTATAGTATTATTATAGAAACGCAATGCTTGGAATGACGAAATGGTCTGTCAGTAGACTGTGAAAGTGACAAACAAGGGACTGGACTTTTGCGGCTGCTGCTGGGGTATTCTGGCTTGGTCACCGGGGTGGAACACTCCTCAGTTAGTATAGACTTTGCAGATATAGTCACGTGTACCATATAGTTGCTACATTTTCGCCTCCCTTGAGTTCAGCCGAACCAGGTAGCTAGCCGGATAGCATCAAGTACAGACAAACATAATTATTTAATCAATGAATCAATATACGGGATGGCATATATTTAATAAGGATAATGTTTCGGTTTGTTGTTAAATTATTTGGGGCATATATAGGCATTGCATGCAGGTTATTAGGTCCTGTCTATAGTATTCTTTTTATTTATCTAAGCTTTTCAAATTATACAAATGCACTGGTGAATCCGGAAATCGTTTTTTCTATTGCTACCTGCGTATCTTTCAATGCGTAATATAAACAAAAATTTGTCCGATTTATTTGAAATCTGATTAATAAAATTATGTGTAAAAAGTGTCACAATATCATATTTAAAAAATAGCTCGTATATTATTAATTGATAAAAAACCTTCAAGCGTTTAATTTGAAATATGTTTATACTTTAATTTATCAAGTGCGACGTCACGGTAGATCACGCCTAAAGATCTCAAATATATCCGTCCCTATCTAAACCATGTTCCACTCCATTACCTTCACCTGGTTCCTCGCCTTCATGCATCATTGTTACGTATAGCGATCCGGTTGAATTCAATCACTTGTATACTTGCTGTGAGTTCACAAACAGTTAGATATCACAGATGTGTGTCTAAAAACTAAATTCACTCTTTCAATGACGTCGTGTCGAATATAGTTGACGAATAGTGTACAGAATCACAGTGAGGTTATATCGGTGTCGATTATAAATATAATTAAAAAAAACATTAATATATAATAACCTACAGCTCCAGTATATACAAATTCGTCCGTGTGATGCTGGATACGGTCAAGTGATTTTCTATATAATAGAGCACCTTGTTTAATACACAAAGATAAACAGAAGCAGCATAAGAACAAAATATCAGAGATAGCCAGTTGTACGTACGAACACCAACTCTCTATGCTTCACTGGTCATCTTTGCATCCAGCCAACCGTCACCAAAGTTAGACTATGTTTATATAAACTGATAGTGATTGACCATGGAGTATCATAGTCTTTATCGGGTCTCCAATTCATTTACAATGATATGCCTATACTATCTATTAATTTATTGTATATGAACAATATATATATATATGTATATAATAGTCTCTTCTACTCATCTTTACAACAGATTTTAGCTGTCTTCTATTCTTCACAGTTATGTTCAACACTTTTATTATTTATTATGTGTGCTGTACAAGAAACTAAGCAATATTCATATTGTTAATTTGGTTATAGTGAAGAAGAAGTATATAATGAGTGAGGGCTCCCGCATCGCATCATCGACTATTAATCGTTTTTAGGATCAGCATTCAGTATACTGAACTTTTTTCACTCTCTTATGTGCCTGACAATATATCTTTATATTTTATAGTTAGAAGTTTGTATCAACTCAGTTTTGATGAATGAATGCAAAGTGACCACCATCAAAAATGAGACGACATTTGCATCAAAATAAAATGCTGACTGTGCAAAGGATTTTTGGTTACAATTGAGGTGTATATGTTATAGCGTACATATTTATACATAAGGGTTAATTATAAGAATATATTATACATATGTAGGCCTACATATAATTTCGTCTCGCAAAATATTGATTTTATGTTACAATATTACTAAATAATTTGCAAAACGAAAAAGGTATTTTTCAAGTATACGGTACCAATTTTGGCTCCAGTATATATATAAGTGTTAGAAGATTTTGTCTATATACAGAACATAAAGAGTCTTTTGCAAAGGTAATAAAAAAGAACGAAAACAGGAACTAACGTGTAACAGCTAAATTACAGTAACAAATAAGAGAAAAAGTTGTTTTATTCTAATTATTATTATTTATATTCTGAAAAAAATAAATATTATGATATTATAGATAGTCAAATTTGCACCATGATAAGAGTTTAATATTAGAAGGTTACTCGTTTCAATAAATTAATTATTTGCTGTCTGAATTATTTTTGCCAGCATCTGTTATTAATAATTTTTACTAAATTTATAGAAATAAGATAATTGCATATAAATAGTGCACGTATGATGAATTCAACTATAATTAACTGTTATTTTTTGTACACGTTTCTTATCTTCCACAATACTATAACCACCTCATTGCCATTCATATACTAACCTTTAGGAGATAGTTTACGTATGTATTAAAAACATAATATATTATACAGAAGTATTCTTTTTGAAGATATAGCATGTTTTGTCACTTGAATTTCTAGATACTATGGAATGCATATTGCTATTTTCCTTATAAATAATAGGTCAGCATGCATATCGTGATACGTTTATAACTATTAGCATGGATTAATGTTTGGATGCTATGCACATGTACTTTGTTGGTTTGAAACATATTGATATTATTTTTGATTAGCAGTCAAATAGGATATTATCACTTGGAGAACTTGAACTTTCAACTTTCAATAAAGTTATTTAAAAATATGAGTCATTAATAATATTAACCCTGGTTAAATGTTAATCATTTTGAGGTATATTTTGATCTACATAGGCCAATAATTTTATATCATTCGCATACCATGGTCATTTTGCATAAACATACATTTATTTAAACTATTAAAAATAAGTCAATTACAATTGTCCTCAACACCTACAAAAATGTTTTATTTTACACGGTATTATATACCAAAGTTTAGACATTTCTTAAATGGAAGAATATATATCTGGAAGTAAGGCCATCTGTCACAGATGATCACTTCCCAGTCTGTCTGAATTGTTGTTTTATAACTTGTTGGTCATCCAAGCAAACAACATTTGGATGACCGCTCTACGACATTGATGAATGGGAGTGGGGCGGTCTATGCAGTCCATCTTCAGCTCCCCTGAGTACCTCTTCAATAGAGGAAAACTCTCTGTTCAACACCGGCAGTGTTTAATTCTGATAGGAGTCATTATGGGCAAAAAATAAATCTCATTGGTATCCAGAATTGTTATCAAATGGCCACACGTCGGTGCAAGTGATTCTCTAAGAAATGCTGTAATCGTTTGTTTCGGAAAATCTAATCCCAGTCGAATATCATATTTAGAAGTGGCTCATGGAACTTATGCTTTCCATCGTGATACTATCTTTAATTAGCTGGCAAGACACTGCAGGCAACGTGTATATAATGACTTGTCATATACTTGATCTTTATAGTTTATTTTTACGTTAACGGAATTAACTTTATATAATTTTAATATTGAAAGACAATGCATCACATAAGTTTCTGACAACTTTAGCAACTTCTGATAAATTTCAGTAAAAACAATTTTTTGGTAAATTTTAATTAAATGCATGTGGTGTCATTTTCGTATTTAATAGAATACTAAAAATTTATATATATCACATTTAGATTAGACTATTGTGCTAACGTTATAATTGGAATTAGGTTTAAAATTAAAATTAGAATTAAAGCTAATTTTTTCAATTATTCAATTATTCATATAAGCGCATGACGTAAATCTACGATTTTATACAACCGTACAATATTACATTATTTAATCGTTTCGAAATCAATTTAGATTACGAGTTAGTTTCTGATATGTCATACAGTCATTGAAGTGAACAGATTTTTTATAAATCTTGTATAGATTCATAAAAACATAACTGATCGTTTTTTCTATTTTCTATACTGTATTATTGTACTTAGTTATGTAAATAAAACTAAATTAATTTTAAAACTGAAGGATCTCCCAACTATTCAATATTAAATATATTTATAAAAAATGACTTCGAAATGTTAATATGAATTTCATTTAAATAACGTTTAATAATTAATTATAAAATAATTATATATATATATATTCACCAAGCTTAGATATATTTATTTATTTATTACTTATTTATATAAACGCCGACATAATTGATCATATTTTTCAACTATATTTTTATATGTAATAAAATGTTTAGGTCTAACTATATATATATATATATATAGCCAGACCTAAATATACAGGATAACTTAAATTAAAATATTCACATAAACAACACAAATAATAAAATTAATAAAATTACTCCACTATTCCATATTCTAATGGAAATATACTTCCTGATGAAAAAAATATTTTAATAAATAAATCTATTATACTATCCAAACTAAATAATGCATATATTACTTAGAAATATATGGAAGAAACAATAACACATGATTAAACCAATTACAAATCACCCTCAGAATATAATTTTAAAGATTATATTTAAAAAATGTGTTCCTGCGAGCAACACTTTACATAAAAATCATGAACTCCTTAAAATACAGGACCAAACCAAACCTATAAGATTAGCACAATCAATAATATATTGACAGGATAAAAAACTTCCATAATATATGATAAACATAATATTAGAATACATGAAAAAATTCTTCAAAGACATATAAGTTATAAAAATATCAGCGTATAACTATAAAAAAAAGAAAAAGTAATTGACGATGCATACCAAAAATTATACTACATTTTTTACTGTTTTATATCTTGTAAAAAAACTAATTAAACAAGACAAATATTTGTACTTGTATTTTACTATTTGAAAAAACTTGTTTTATATATGAAAGCATTTTTTTGTAATTATACACCTCTTGCGGTAAGCATTATTCCATTGTAATAGGCATAATGTAATGTTTATTTTAAATGTAATCCGACTACAAGGTAACCATCTAGATCTCGAAAGATCCTCTTGTTTCCGTTTTATGTATACAACTAAAAATTGTATTCGAAAAAAATAAAGTATTGTTTTTTTATTAATATTTTTAAACAATAATCAGAATTTTTATGAACATCTTTGTATGCTTTGAATCAATTGCAGATCAAATTATGTAAAATTATTTGATTGACATTTTAATATTTTCCGTGCTAAACTAATATGTTTCCTTTTATATTTAATTCTACAGCGTTGTCCTTTGTTTACGGAGGTACATTAATATACTGTATAAAATAATAAACACAAAATAGAATAAGTCAGACGACTAAACGATTCTATATAAGGTTCACAGATATTTTTGAACGTGCATATAATTAAGATTTTAAAAAAAATATAGTCAAAAATAGATTGTTTCGATAATCACGCTTTGATTAAATTTTATTTCATTTACTATATTGTATACACACTGAGTTGTTGAACAATGATTGAATTCTCACAACGTTTTGTCCAATATATATGTATATACTATAACTATTCAGAAAAGTGTCGATCAAATTTCACCAGAAGAATATGTGTGTATAAAGGTTTCTTTTTTTCTTTTTCGACCATTTATTGTAGAAATAAGTAGCCCGAAACAACCTCATCGTTCTACTTAAATGCGGGTTTCTTTGTAGATTTGTGGTTTGGTGTAGTGCGTATATATATATATATATATACACACTTCATATGAATAGCTTTCATTTTGCTGTTTAATTTATGTAATAAACATTTTTAAATTTTATTTTTTATATTGTTAATACATATATGTGTATATGTGGGTCGCACACTTTTAATAGAAAACACATAGATGGTTTTTTAAAAATATTTAACCAAATTAATCAGTTAATGAATATTCATAATCATTTTTTTAAATATAAAATAATATATATAATTTTATGAATTATATTTTTGTATTTATTTCAATTTTTTTAAAAATTATTTATTTGTATTTATTTGAATATTTAGTTTATTGACGACGCATGTATAAAAATATGAATTTGTATAGTTTATATCCGTGTTGTGCTTTCTTAATTTGTATAAAACACACTAGATATGTGAGGGTAAATTAGTGGCGCGTACATATATTTATATATATTTATCTTATTGTCTTTCTTTATATAGGCTTACTAATTTTTCTATCTATGCCAAATTGGCCGCATCGTTGTTATAACAGGTGAACGTCACATTATCTCTCTATTATATATTTCTTTGGCTTCACATGGAATATACAGTAAGCAGACAAGCAGCTACGGATGAACGCCAAAGAAAAGCGACGTTATAGTACCAATTTAGTCTAAAATGAGACTCGCAGGCTATATCTCCCAATGGACCGTGGAAGAGTTTAATAAAATTTAGTATAGTTTGGGAGGAAACTAGGCAAAACGAATGCTGCAATGCTTGGCTGATTTGATTTTCTCGGCTCTTACCTCAGGATGATGCTATACAGTTTATTCAATACCAGTCCAATTAAATATTTATGCGATGTCCAAGTTAAGCCTGAAAGCACCCGTTTTGCATCACCAATTATGCTAGCTTGGATGACACAAACTAGGAAAGTTTTTACTTGGTCGTCTTCCACTATATACTTACCTATAGTGTATATACCTGTATATCGAGAAGAGTTTTTTGGGAAAACAAAGCTGGATATTAATTGTAACAATTGTTAAAAATTAGATGGTACTGCTTATATAAATTGTTTGCAAACAAAATAAGAGTTTTCTGTTACAGATTTTATCTTTCCTAAATATTGAATACATTCACAATTAATACAGTGAAGCCTATGTACAGAGTTCGAGTAACTTTATGACTTGTATATTATTTGGTTGATATACGTACTTACTCAAGTGAAAATAGAGATGTTTGTTTATGAAATATATCAAAAATTTATAAAATATAGAGATATTGTTTACAACAACGCGCACGTATTTTGAATTACAAAACAAATCTTTATCTTAAACTTAAATCAATAGAAAATTAAAAAGCTACCAATTAATTTTTTAAAGTCTATAATTTTTTTGGGTCATAAATATAAACCTCATAAGAATGCACAAATAAGGGAGGGACATATTGATTTTAAATTATTCTAGCATGAAACCTTTTAAATATTGAACTCATTGATGTGTTAAGTACAGCATGATCTCCGATTGCTTATTTATGACTTAATGATTATTAAACCCGGCTACCAAAATAGTAATTTATTATTGACATAATCCATAATCTTAAAGATAATCGACCGAGTAAGATTTTAGATTCGGACGGAATTATTTCTATATGAAAAATGAATCCCTTTATTATAATTAATTAAAATCTGGAGTTTTCAATTTTATATTTAATAAAATATTTAAAAATTAAAATATTCAAAATAGCGAATATCTTTTGAATTTAATTTACGACAATTTGTAGAGAACTATATTGATAACAATAACATTATTATCAATTAATATTTTGAAATCTAAATTATATAGTTACAAACGTTTGACTATGATTATATATTAATTATAATATAAAGTGTTTGCATATACAGAAACATTTTCAATGTGATTAATTTACTTATTTTTTTGTCGATGTGACATTTTTTGTTTTTATTTTCAAAAATATAAAATGATAATTATATAGCACTAGGTATGGATCTGCCACAGGAGCATTGTATAAGAAATAATGTTATAATTACTTTTACTAGACTTATTTGTACAATGCATAGTATGAAAAGTTATCCTATTGATCTGAAATACTGTTAGTATGTATATAAACACGATCTAAGTTATATATCGATCATATTTGATGCTCTTCAGAAAATTTTAGAAAAATTATATTGGTCACGTGGATTGGTACTAAGGATGTAAATTTTTATATTATTTTTACTAATATCGTAACTTTTTGAATCAAAACTGTTTCAAATTTTCAAATATTTTTCATAAATTCCACTAAGATAGGTTTAGGGGGACTAATTTTTATCCTCCGTGATCTTTTTCAGAAGCCATTGTTTTGTTTTGTATCATTGTTTGACAACAGATAAAACTGTTATTGATGCCATTCAATCATTTCACATTTCTAGTATTTTAAGATTCAATATAGGTAATGGTGACATTATTCAAACGAGCTCACATTATTTTCCCAGTATATTATTATATTAATTAGTTAACTACTTTTTCTGCATATTTAGCAAATTGTTTAGCACTAGAGCGCTAAAAGATTGCATAATATTAGCATGTTTAAAATTCCACGCGATGTAACATTAGATATTTCAACGTAAAAAATGTATATCTATCCACAATTTATGCTACAGTTATATACGTAGTTAGTAGTTATTCGAAAATTTTGTACTAGGAATAATTGATTTCTAACAATTTAAGACATTTTTAAAAATATACCTAGAAAATTACACTGCCAAAAACATGTTAGTTTTATTTCTATATTACATGAGTACCAATTATTATATAAACAAGGTAAAACACTATAAGGGTTTAATACTCAAGTAGCATACTTATATAAATAATGGAAAAAGAGTATATTAATATTAATCAGCGATGGTCGTGCTGAATAGACTAAGCTAAACTAAAATTTACTAATTTTACTAAAAAATTTCAATTCGGGTTTTGACGGATGTCTTGAATTCGAATATTGTCGATATTCATACCGAACTTTTTTTTATCAATCTGCAATCTACCGAATAAAACACTTATAAAGTACGCGTCATGAGATTTCCAACATATCTGTGTTATAAATTGTAAAATATTAAGTCTACGCTATGCTACAAAAATCTATGTAACTTTCAAAAAGATAAAACGTTATTCAGGTCATAATCTAAATAACGTATATATCATTGACCAATTTTTTTTTAAATTTCATTAAAACATATATCTCATGAATTGCCATTGTTGTCTTCAATCAAACATCGTCAAGTTGAATCGACTATCGTCAAAATGAAACGACTATCGTCATGATGAATAGATTTTCGTCATAATGAATCGACCATCGTCAAGTTGAATCGACTATCGTCAAAATGAAACGACTATCGTCAAAATGAAACGACTATCGTCATGATAAATCGATTTTCGTCATAATGAATCGACCATCATCTAGTTTAATCGACCAATGTCAACTTTAATCGACTATCGTCATAATGAATCGACCATCGTCATGATGAATCAACCAATGTCAATTTGAATCGACTATCGTAATGATGAATCCACCAACGTCAATTTGAATCAAATATCGTTATGTTGAATCGACTATCGTTATTTTGAATCGACGACTATATAGTCGTCATTTTGAAGTCGTAATCAACCGACCAACGCCATTTACAATCAACCATCGTCAAGTTGAATCACCCATCGTCAAGTTTAATCACCCATCGTCAAGTTTAATCGACTATCGTCATGAAGAATCGACCATTGTCAAGGATCGACCATCGTCATGTTGAATCGACTATCGTTATTTTGAATCGACTATCGTCATGATGAATCGACTATCGCCATGTTCAATCAACTCTCGTTATGTAGTTGAAGCAACCATCGTAAAGTTAATTAAAATTATTTTGAAAATATTTTTATGTACATATTTTCATTTGAATCAAGCACTCGAGACCATTCTTTAAGAGTCAAATAAGCATTTGTGTTCTTTATATTATTGGTTTAATTTCTCCAGTTTATAATGAAATGTTATATATTCATTTGCTGCTAATGTTATATCTTTTACATTTTTTCAAATATAAACAAAAAAATGAATGAGAATATCATAACAAATTCATCAACAGTATAAGTTTACTATATAGTCTATATGTATATCGCAATAAAGAATAAAAAGATTTATTATTACAATATTAAGTGAAGGTGAGCTAAAAACAGTAAATGTCAATTTCAACAAAAATAATAGTAAGAAATAAGGCTAAAGCGAAGAAGTACATATGTATGCTCAATGTGAAAGCTATAGTATAAAACAAAAGAGAAGACAGTAGTGTGGGCATTATTACTGAACACTATTACAATAACTTATAGAAATTATAGAATAATATATTATTTCTAAATATCTGTATAGTATTTTCAATTATAATTATTAGAATACTATATTATATTTATTGCATTATTATAAAGATATATTATATTTATTGCATTATTATAAAGATATATTATTACCTTATACTCGATTTATTCGATTTACTCGATTTATTCGATTTTTTCGATTTATTCGATACTCGATTTATTGTAATTTTTTTTGTAATGTATTACTATATACATAAAACAGGTGATTTCATGTTCTCTCATTCCTTGCAGTGCTGCTACATATGCTCAACTTCAGAAAATCACATTATATAAGTCATCTTTAAAAGTTTATGATATATCTTTAAAAAAATACTATGGTAAACTTTTAGAAAACTTCCTAAAAATATATATTCTTCATTAATTTTTTTAAAGATTAATAAATGTAAAAATTACACACATTTTGTTTCATTATCTGTAGTGCAAAAAACTTACGTCAGATTGAACAAAAAATGTCAAACGGTCGCTAATTTATATTAAAAAATATTTCCCTAATTTTTTTGAAAAAATATTTACGTGGGTTTATATTAATGACGTAATATTTCACCTTCCAAATATTTTTGTGTATTTAAAAAAAATTTGTTCAACTTTTTAAAACTCATTTCGTATTTTGATTATAAAATTACCCTTAGATGTTCATTTAGAAATGTTTTCTTGTAATTCTATTAAATTTAATTGAAATATTATAATTGTATGACGTAATCAATTATTCAAGCAGTCAATATCATGGATTAAATTGAAATATAATTTGTAACAATGTTCCAAACCATTTGATATTTATTATAAAAAAATCGTTATTTTTCTTATTGCGTATCCAAGTATAAAAATTATTTCAAATGTATAAAATCATTTATTTAGATTATCAAAAAATTGAAATAACTTTTATCTATAACTTTGTATAAATGATGACGCCATTGAGGTAAAACCACGTAACAAAATTTCTTGAATTATATTTTACAATGTTGAAAATGTTCATGTTTTCACCTGTTAACATTTGAAATTAATCAGTGAAACAATTTTTGACTTATAGCCAATGTAAAATGTTTGTAATTTTTTCCATTTTTATTGGCCATTCTAAAAGGATTTTTCGCGTATAGCTGTTCTATACTGTATTATAAATGTACGTGAAATTTAATTTTAATTATTTTTCTATTTCAACAGTATACATATTAAATTTAAATATAGTTTCAAATGGTAACATTATTATCCTTATCCTTATCGTTATAATTATGCTTTTGACTATATATTAATTATATGCTTTAAATTTGCAATAAATAAGCAATGCCGCATGTCTTCTACCCTTTCGAATAAGCAGTTAGAATTAAAAACGGCTCGTTTTTAATATTATAATATATTTCTGATGTTAACTGATGTTACACAAATGGTACAAATATGCCCGTATGGGTTTCTTATATTGTAACCTCAGTACCAGCATATGATCTAAATATATATATATATATATGATGAGCGTAATTTAATTCTAAAGCAACCCCTAATAAACGTATAATGACTTTCAGAAATGTTTTGGCACCATTTTCTGACTTTTCGCACTATTTCAAAGTATGTTTAATAGTATGTCCAGAATTGATGTTAATACTTATACTGCCATGGTTAATCAAAAAAACTGAGACACGCATTAGTAAATCTGCTCATTCATTAATATTTTATAAGATTTGACAATTGCTGCATCATATATCTATGTATACAATTATATGACTATATCTAATGTCCAGAACTGAAATTACTATATATGCAATATATTTTCATTTAGTTGTATTGCGTCAATGTTCGATACATGTATCAAAACAACCATGAGAAATTGACGAAATTTTTGTTTTCGTTTTTATTAAAAGGTAGCAGCAAATGTGGAAGCAAAAAAGGTGAAATAAATAGTTATTTTTAACCCGCACAACCCTGCAATTTTTTTACATTTTCGTATTTCTCTTTTTTGTACATATATATATATATATGTGTAGATAATTTATTGTTTAAATTATTATGAATTACAGTTATTGATTGTATAAAATAACGTACGCATTTTTGTCTTAGAACATAATTGCAAAGTATATACCTAATGCTAAAAAGTCGCATGAATTATGATATAATATTTGGTTTACAAGGACTCAAAATGGACACAAAAAACGAAGTTCTTTGATGGATTTTATTTGAAGAATTCTATATTAAATTTCATTTTAGTATCTTCTTGTCCTTTATTGGTGTTTTCCCAATTTTTCAGCGTTCCTGTTAGTCCAGCATTTATATTTGGTCCAGCAGTCCCATTTTGCCACTAAAGTTTCTGTTATATGTCAGAAAATATATTAACTTAATATATGTCGTATACAATTGTATATTATTTTAAATGCACCCGCTATAACAAATTCGCAGATGAGCCTATCGGGAATTTTAGAGTACAAACGGAACCACTGGACCAAAGGGACTATTGGCTCAATACACACATACCCTATACATTGATAGGGACGAATAAAACAAAAATAAAATAGTAAATTAAAAAAGGCTGTCAAAAACTATGCGAGGGATCATTTCAATTGTATTATATAGTAGAATAATAATCTATAAATTATTATTAAAATAGTGAATTAATTAATCACATTAGGCATTTTTATTTATTATCTGTCTATTTCAATCAAGCACAGTCCTTGTGATTTTCTATAGTAAGTGGTAGTCATAGGAGGAAAGGGGGTATAAATTTGCTCTAGAAATCATCCTTCTCAATGCATTGGTCGATTTAAGTCACATTGGTGCTCGCATATACTTTGTATACAAAAAACATAAGGAAATTTGGTTGAAATATTTTTTTCATTATCTATTTTTTATGATTCCCTAAGTAATATAAAATGATAATTTTGAAAAAAAAATTATCTACTTTTGCGGAAAACACTATTTATAACTGAATCAGGCACTAAAGTTAGATTTTTTTCTTTTAAGATATTGGTTATTAATTTCAGTTATTTTATGACGTCATAGGATCAACACTTAGAAATTCAAAAAGTAAAAATTAGTTTGGCACCAAATTCAGTTTTTAATCAAATAATTATGAGTCATTATATATCTATAAGTTTTGGAGCGATTTGAATAGCAAATAATGATATTTTGTCGTAATATATATATATTGTTTTTCTGATGAATCGAACTTACTGAAACTCAGAAAATGTATTTTATATAAATTTAGAACTAAGTATCCCTTGAACTATGTTTCCCTTATTGACACACTTTTTTGTTAACAATTCTTCTACTTTCAAATGCATAGGTTGAAACATAGTCAATAAATAGATCAATAATTTATCCAATATGCCATACATTAACGGGATGTAACAATGTTTTCAAGGTGATTGACCACCTAAAACTTATTTTTCTATGTATCACGTGATTTGGCCTGGTCCGTACAACCGGTCATATCATTTATTTTTGAGATCATGTACTTCCGATAAATATATCACTCTGAAACTTGGCATTCAAGTTATATACTTTTTTATAACAACGTACATTTCACTTGAGTCTAATACTGTTAGAGGTTATGATAACAATATTTAATTTTTAACATACACGGTTAGTTACTAGTTGTTCATACAACAAAAAATTATGATTTTTTTTCTAGATTTTTTAGCCCAAATTTTGTGTGTATCTATTACATACAGAGCAATACATATTTTGCCAAAATAATATTTAATTCTTGAAGTCGGTTTTTTTCTGAATTCTGGATTTTCATAGGCTATTGAAGCCTGTCCATAGACCATAAAACTAATAGATATAACTAATATATTGTAAAAACCAAATCAATATGTAAATCGTAATATCAAAAATAACAAAATTCTTCCAAAAACGTCAATTTTACTATTTTTTAATAATTGGACATTTTTAGGGGCCTGTCACTTGACCTAGGGGGTGACCATAAAAAAATTCTCTGGCTCCTGGCTGCGTCCTTCTTCAACACTTTGTTGAAATGTTGTCGGGAAGGGGGGTTGCGTGGTATGCGGGGTTATACACCCTCCCCAAGGACTCTGAACGGGTAATTAATCATTCGTATATATTTTTTAATTATTATATATTATTTGAACTATGACAACTTAAAATCATAATATTTCTTTTTGTTTTCAAATAGTGTTCATTGCTATGTCTTCATTTATGTTACAATAATAGATTAAAAATATAACGGTTATGTTAGTTACTATTATAATTTAATTTTATGGTTAGAATACAAATTTAAAAATAAATGTGTAAATTACAAAATTTACTTTAGATCGTTAAAGTATGCGATTCATTATGAAATGTTTTGAATTCATTTGAAGTTATACATTTTAATGAGGTCAAATTAAGATTAACAATTATTTTTATTTATAATATAGTTCGGGAAATAAAATGAGGTTTTGAATCTTTCCTAATCAATATATTAACAGTAGTGTCGGAAAATGTGTATGTAGGATTGGGGGCTCCAATCTCTTGTAACAATATGGATACCTACGCTTAAGTATAATATATTAATCAAAATTGTCGGTATTCATTATTAATTGATTATCTGGAAGTTTATTAAAAATTCATAATTCATTTCAATGTGACTGAATATATGAAATATTATGCATATATATATATAGGTACCATAACTACCTAGTCAAAAATTATATTTTATTAAAGAAGGAGGAACAATGAAAATTACAAAAGTTTTTGTCATATAAATATTTATTAAAAAATACAAATCTTGGTATCTCAGTCATAAAAGCACTTGTATTTTAGGTTGAATGTATTATATATTTGTTATAAAATTAATTCTATTTATTAAGAAATTTAATGATATATTTTATTTTTAAGAATAGACGGATATATGATCGAGATTTTATACATAATAAATCATGAATATCATTATTAATATTATTAGTAACAAATCCACTTGTGAAATAAAAATACGAATACTAACGGGTAAATGCTTGCAAATATCTACCAGATAGGCTCAACCTGTGGTGGGCAAGTCAATATGTACATAATAAATGTGCACCTTGGTGATACATATTATTTTATATTATAAATAGATGTTACATACTTCATATTACATTGATATTTTGTATATATATAAGTGTCATAATGAAAATGTTGTAAATACAGGGAATTGATACACATACTGTACATAGTATAGAGTACCTATATGTAGGTATTAATCGGACAAAATGGTTAATTTGACTTACACTCCTACTATGAAAAGTATAACATAACTGAAATATTCGACACATTTGTTTTCAATTTTATTTAGTTAAAATAGAACAGAAAACAAAGTCAATGAACTAGAATTACAACTCTTCTTTCCTTCTTTTGTTTTTACATGTTTATAAAAAACATGCGCATATTCGAAATTAAATTTTAAAGAAAATATCGGTGGGACTCAAGAACACCCGAATCTCACCATGACAATTATTGAAGAGATTGAGACCACAGAGCCCCACGGGTCCGACGCTAGTGATAAAACAATCATAGTTGTAAGCGATTAAAGATATTAATAAAAATGTATACAGCTTAAAATGTAGAAGTCTGATCATATATACAAAACGGCATCATAAAATTTCAACTTTTAACTTTTACATTTTTAAATATATAAATAAAAATGTTTTCGGCTGAACAAATGTTGACCAAACATGTATGTCTGCTAAACACAAATCCACTAAAATGTATCAATTATTATATGAAAATATTATATAGATTAAAAAAGTGAAATCTTTATCTAAAATAGTGTTCTTAGTAAAATAAATACTATTTTGAAATAAACGTCATGTATAGCATTACCCTCATAAATTAAAATAATTTTTAACTAATCGATAATTATTATACTAAATAAATACATATATTTACATTTCTTATAAACATGCATTGTTAACTTAAAATATAATATATTTAAAAAAAAACTAATTCGCAAAGCTTTTAAACAAATCAAAAATATTAATATACTCTATAAAAATTGGTATTGTCTCCAATATTATTTTATAGTTTATCGTAAACTATGAATAATAATATTATTTTTAAATATTAGACAATATATACAAGTGAAACATCCATGCTTCGTTGTGAATTATGTTTCCACACTTTTGATGTCATTTACAAACGTTTCTAATGTTTTAAAAAGTTCAAACGATTTACATTAAACAAGATAAAACAACAAATACTAATAATTTAAAAAAATCTATTATGTTCTTAACTATTATATTTTGTTTTGTATAAATAAGTTTATTCATTAAAGAACTTTAAATATAAATATTCTAAGTTTTCTAGGGTATTTACAAACAAACTTTAAAACAGGTATTTCAAATGCAAACCTACATTTTTATATTATAACAATATATTATTATTATATTTAATTATTAATTAATTATTTTAAATGTCATGAAAAATCCTGTATTTAATGATTAAATATTAATATTTGAATAATTACGTTTATTTTATAATGTTGAAGGTTTCCAGGTAATATTATACTTTTCGAGGTAACTTGTAAATGTTTTTCATGCGCTTTTCATAATAAAATATACTGTAATATTTTGTAATATATAACAATTTATTTTATTAAAATTTCTAATATTACGATTTTTTTATTATATTATATTATATTATCATTATTTATTTTATTATATTTTTTTAAATATATAATTATGATTTTGTAATTCACATGACCAATGAGCTAAGTAATTTAGTAAACAAAAAAATTGCATGCTATTATTTACCCGTTGATAAAAATAAAATATAATAAGAAATTAATTAAACTCTGTAAAATATTCATGAAATTTCATGATTTATTTATAAATTTTTAGCTGAAACCAACTTTAATATGTACATTATATAAATAAAAAAATAATCCAATATCAAAGCTATTTATGTTATAGTTTAGTTATCTAGACAATGATCAAAATATATAAACAAAATTACTTACTGTACAGATAAAGATTATATTAGAGATTTATTCGCAAAGTCTATAATATATGCTTTAAAATTTAAAAAGCTAATACTCAAAATATTCCTGCTTAAATAGTAATATCTAATATATATTATATTTCATTGACTTTTTTTAAGAGTATAACATAAGGTAATCCTATATATAATTAGTGTGTATTTAATTGAGTTAATCATTGTATAACTAGCTGATGTCATCCTGAGAGTTTTTTTAAATTTTATTGGATGATAAGCGAAAAAGGTTTTTACCGTATAACTTTGGTACTTTAAAGTCGACAATAAATTATTTACTTATATTATTTTTTTCAGAAAAAGTTATACTTATGACTAACTAATATAGACTATCAAACAATCCATTACTTCACTGACAGAACTTTTCATATTGATATTCGTTCTATGATGTTAAGATCATTTTCAAAAGTTTTTTTTAGTTTTTTGAAAATTAAAAAATCCTGTTATTTCTACATTAAAAATGCTATAGCTTTTTTTTATTCATACAATTAAGCTATACAGTTCATTATAAGAATTAAAATATTATCTTTGAAAATTTCAACAATAGAGGGATGGATTTCTTGTGATATATTTCAGTGTTATATGATAAATATTTATACATTTCCTGTTATATGAGAAGAAAATCCATCGCTTCATTCACAACATGTATATAATGCATTGCGGTTATTTTCAAAGAAATCCCATGTAGTTAACACTCCATATCATATTTTTCAATTGAATTAATTGTAATGAATGGTGCACACAATTAAATATAATAAATTGTCAATAATTGAATAATTAATTGCTCAATCATTAGATTATATATTTCACAGCTTTAGTTGACGTAACTGTCAAAATAATTTACAAACGTTTCCCTTGCAAAAATTCAACAGTAAAAAAAGTTGACATAAAAGTTGACAGAATAAGTTTTAAACATATTATACAACGGTTATTTACCATTTTATTACAATATATATTTCATTTTTCGATAAAGTTCTATCATATAACACATATATGGTTACATTAATTTAGCTGACAACACTTATTACCATAAATATTATTTACTTTAGAAATTTATTTTCGAAATTTTAACTGTTATATTTTAAATAACAAATGTCACTGTCAGGAAATACTTTAAGTTATTATTATTTTTTAAATTTAATTTAGGTTATAATATTATAGTAGTCCTTGGTCACTATTATTTATATATTATATACAAAATAAGTTTTCAAATTATTTGATTAGATTACTTTATTCTGTTATTTAATGTTAATACGTGACTATAAGTTAATATATGATTCCAAAATAACATGCACGTTATTTTTAAGATAAATATATTTTTCAAACATATTAGAATTTTATAAATATTCATATATTATTTCTTTATTCAAATGGTTAGGAAGGCATGAAATATGTTTTACATTTTTAAATTCTAATCAAAAGCACATTACTGTACTATGTTTATTATGTTTTTGTTGGAAATATAAATTTTTCTAATTTCAAATACCTCTCTTCCACAAGCATGACAACATTGGCGTCTTCCTACATATCTGTTTCTTGTATAGAATAATCACCGTCTTTACCATTTGGATTACGTTTTAGGAATAGGTGCAGACATTTGTGTAGAATATTATCCTAGTTGATTATAATCTTGAATTTGCTAACTGCCGAAGAAAGTGTAATTACGCTTAATGTAGGATGACTGAGTATAAAAAAATTCGACGAAATCATTATGTCCAAAATTTGCAACAAATTTCATGATGAGTATATTACTGACAAACGATTTATTTTGTGACTATACAATAATAATAATAATAGTTTACTAAGCGCACTGGTTAATTAAGTGTAACAACACCATATTTTCCCTTGTTACAATACAGGAACACGTACACTTAGTTTTTTGTTATTAGTATAGTCTTATGTTGAGGTTGGAGGATTTTCTTGGTACTAATATAATGTGAGGATTAAAAAAAAAATAATAATAAAGGTTACTATTAATAATAAAGTATATGATATAATCAAACTATTTGGGCTCTAGCCACTTTTTGTGTAATTTAAAAGCAAACATGTTGGTAAAAATGTTATATTTAGTGTATATAATATTATTGATGCGATATATCATGACATTTAACAAGTGTGTGTAATATAACAAAAATATTTTATAAAGATGAATGCAGTCACAAAAGTTAGAATAAACGTATGTATAAACATATTAGTCCAGTCAATCTAGTGAAAAAAGGGGCTCAACCCAGGACAAATTGCAAAAGAAATGAAACCACTTGTAATAGTTTTATTGATACCATATTAATAACATATCAAAAGTTTACCACGGTCCTGGTAGGGGAAGTGGGTCAAATAGGGGGTGTTACATAATACGTC
>JAUZND010014663.1:0-27664 GCA_034780555.1 Coelogynopora nodosa | reverse complement strand
AGTAGATGAGATGACGCATGAGATGATAGTAGATGAGATGACGCATGAGATGATAGTAGATGAGATGACGCATGAGATGATAGTAGATGAGATGACGCATGAGAAGATAGTGGATGAGATGCCGCATGAGATGATAGTAGATGAGATGACGCATGAGAAGATAGTAGATGAGATGACGCATGATATAGCGCACAAGATAATAGTAGATGAGATGACGCATGATATGATAGTAGATGAGATGAGGCATGATGTGATCCACACTTACCTCCTCAGAGAGTTGACTCGAGTAGGAGAAGTTGTAGAAGACCGACCACTCGTGATGCTGTCTCTGAATGTAGGTCCAGATGGAGGCCTCCTCATAGCTCTGACTACCCGGCAGAGAGTCTGAGTCCAGTGGACACTCAGGCTGCATCATCCAGGGCAACCGCTCCGCCTCACAGTCATACTTGAAGTCGGGGAACCGATTAGATACATGATGATAGGCCAGGAACTCCAGGAAGAACACATTGAACTCAAAGGCCAGCGGAAACTGGTGTACGAGTTGATGGACGGCATCAAGGAACATGAGGAAGACTGGGGCGAACCCACTCGCCTTGTTGGCGGCAGTCTGGGAGCTGCGTTGGGCAAATCGGTGGCCAAAGAGGAGCCATTCTTTCTCGATGAGAGCCCAGAATCCGCGGATGGTACGGTACTCGGGGTCTTGCATCACCTGAGCTAGCGATACCACCTGTTCCGGGACACATATACACGCAGGTTCTTGGATTGTCGGTCAATAGTGGGTAATTATCGATAGTGTATAAATAGGTTCACTAAAAAGAATACCTTTATAATTATCTCGTTTTAGATGTGTAAATTAGTAATAAATAAATTATTAGTATATAAATATTAAAATGATCTCAAGGATTTTTAACTGTTTATATATTTTTTATTATTAATTTAAAAAATACTTTTTAAAATTATGTATATAAATAAATAAATATGTAACAACTCAAAATATGGTTAATGTACTTCATTTTTACTTTTATTATGAATAGCTTATTGTGTAAAATTGAATTGTTTGCTAATTATATTTTAAAACAGTTTTTCAGATAAAATCTAATGTCTTACTAACCAAAATAACTAAATAACTAAATCACTTTTTTAATTTAGGTTTCAGCATATTAAAAAATTATATATATGATTCCATAATATATATTATATAACTCAATTATAATATAATTCCATTTCTAACTAAGCAATGGAATTTTATAAGGCAATGCGGCTGTGATGGTAAACCAGGTTCACGAAATACCATATTTGACAAAAATCGACATAAAGTTGCAAAGTTTAAAGTTTTCCGTACTTTGAAATTAACGCAGTTATAAGTAATAGTCTAATTAAAAACATCGCCAATTTGAGATATACAGTAATCACAAACTTAAGATATTATTTGTCGGTTAACATGATCAAAAAACCCTTATTGATATATAATGAAACCACAGATACCGACAACAGCTCGATCCATAGATCCATTACCTCAATTTCAGTTCATTTTGTAAGGTCTATTTTAGTCCAACTAGTATTAAGAATTAGTGTAGTAGTGACCTGGGTGACAAAGTCCCATCCATCCTCGAGACAGACGGCCACCGAAGCGCCCTGAATATCCATGAGATCGACCACAGTTCCCGCCAGCTGCATCAACGTCTGCACGTGGCCCAGCCAGGGACAGTCCTGCAGGTCGCCGATGTAGGTCGTCGCGTTGCCGCCGGTACCGCGCTGATGCTTTCCACCGCCGCCGCCACCGCCGCCTCCGCCGCCAACCGAGGACACTGGCGCCGGGTTGAGGGGGACACAGACCTGGAAGAGCTTCTGGAAGCTCTCCTTCATTGTGCTCTTGGAGACGAAGTCGACCGCGATGAACTCCACTCTGGGGAAGTGTTCTGACTTGCTCAGGGACTGTAATGCAATATGAATGAAATTTGAAAAATAGTGTAGACATGAAGAAATTAAAAGAAGTAAAAATGCGTTACTATTAGTATATTAATCGATTATTTGATACCACAGATAAACTTGGAGTAAAACAAGCCTTTGAAAAATGGACATGAACAAAGTGACATTTTCAATTTAACATTCGTGTAACATTACATCACCATATTAATTATAGAGTGGCCTGTGGGGTATAATCCAACCTTGATATGCGCCTTCTCCCCGAGGACGTAGAGTGGCACCGACTTGAGGTCGCCGACATTGGTGGTCGTAGTGGTTGTCGTATTGCTGATGTTGTCGTCCGCAATGCTCCCTCCCTCCTCCATTATTGACTCCCCACGACTTCCACTTCTCTTCAGAGCTGGAACAGCGGTCCACATACAGTTATCGTATCATTAATATGCCCATTGCAGCATTGTTATTTATAATAAGATAACGGGCTCTCTGCTTCGGTGTAAAGAGTTCATCCAAGTCAACATTACAATGTCTTAACCTTTTTGTAGAATGAATAAAAACAATAAATAAAATAATATTCTCAATAAATATAGCAACCACTATCTATATAAACAATAATTGATATGTTGATTTAATGTATCTTATTGAATAGTTAATATTATGACCAAGCCTTTCTGAAATCATACGCCAGATGACTTTTTTAAAATATTTACAGAACAATTAAACCTGTTTTTACTTGTTTTATTACAATATGATTATGACATGTTAATAATGACATTTGGTTGATTAACTCTCTGAGCTTTCTGTATCGTATTATTATGATCCTGTGACACTGCAGGAAGTGAACAACAAATATGTTAGTGTCTATAATATGATAAATAGAAAAAACATGAAACATGCAGCCGATGCTTCTATTTACAATGATAATATAAACTCCATTAAATTATGATCGAAAGGATGCTATTAATAAAATAAATCTGTTCGAAATATAACGATAATTTGTGCTAACACCTTGGGGTTTTATTATCATAAAAGCATTTTTTTAAAACTTAACAATAAGTATAAATAGCAATAAATAGTGTTGGCAAAATATGTTTACATTAAATTTAAATAGATTCATAGATTTATATCAAATGACTTTTATTGTTTATTAGAATTTTAACTTTTATGATGATGAAACCGAAACCAACCGTTTATCATTTCAATCATTGTTGTTATATTTTTAACAGAATTGTTAATATATTTAATAAGTAGATATTTTAACATTGCAATTTATTAATAATGCAGTTTCATTTGTCATGTTTTAATAATAACTTAAATTACGACATGTTCTTGGCAAATACATTACACTAATAAAACTTGAATTCTTTCTAAACAAAGGTGGCAATAACTTTAACATTTCATTTCACACACTTTCCATAGTTAGGAAATATTTGTAAACTTAAATGAAGAAATTTATTAAAAAATAATTAATGCAAGAATAATTTATTGCCATTCGTGAAGTAGAATATTGGAATGCAGGTACTCCTAACGCAACAAAACACAGGTAAAATTAAACATTTCCATTCAAGCACACCAATTGATAGGAGATAATAGTGAGATTACTGCAGCCCAAGAAATAAAATTGATAACACTGTAAGCAAAATAAAACTCAAAAGCAAGTCAACCAAAATGGCACAATGCTTATATGGGCATAGCAGTATAGATTCAATTTTGATAGTTAATCCTCAAATTAAGTTGCATTCGAATATTAAATTTAATTTTGTATGTTTTGTAATTATAAGTAGAAATATTAGCTTGAAATTATTTTTTATAAGTTGTAAAAGAAAGGAATAACATTTTCTGAAGAAGGAAATTATAATTTCGCGAAAATAAGTGAACTATATCACTCCGGTAATAAAATATGAACTTATCTTATTAATTTGTTACCAATTATTGTATATCTATAATTTTTGTAACAAAACCAAAAAATCAAACGTAATAAACAGTTATCTTATAAAAAGGAAAAATAAGTAATATATAAAATTAATAAAACACATTCAAGGCAAACATTAGGCGTAAAGAAAAATGATTTACTTACCAAAAACCGCTATAACAATACAAAACATCGGGTAAAGAAGAAGGCAATTACTACTGCACAGAAAATATACAAGTTCTACAGATATTACAATAATATTATTAATTCTATTTGCAATACTTATTTTATAAACAAGCGGTGCAGAACTACAGGTTTACCATAATATCATAAATATACAGAGGAGTAAATATAAGATTATTGAAGACAAGGAGTTCCACTAGATACGACGGGAGCGAAACGATAGATGCGACGGGAGGGGGGGACCGTATTGTCTGGAATCGTCCATCAACAGAGAAACATCCACTGAACACTGAGTACGACGAATATAGGTAGAAGACGGACGATCAAGAAAACCAGAGAAGAACAGTAAAAACAATTCACGGAAGAAATTAGAACTGAATTGGACAGCAGGAGTAATGCATTCAGTTCACTAATGAAGCGCGATATATTGATCGTTTTTATAATAAACTGTAAATGAAAAATATTCACAATTTCTTTTAATGGCCACTCCAAAGAAATAAAGACTAAAATGATGCGACATGATTTTGAATCTGTAAATGTATTATCATAGGTAGGGCTATCTTATAATGGTAGAGAGCAGTTAGTAGTTGAATCACCAAATTCGAATACAAAAAACAAAAAGAACAGCTAAAACCTCTTTCAGCCAGTGCATATATTTTAAATTTCAATATGTTTTTTAGAAAGAAAAAAAAAGTTCAGAAGAATAAGGAAATATTTAAATTAAAATAGATAGGTACACATTGATCCAAATATAGTTACAAATAGATACAATTAATAATAATAATAATAAAATAGGACATAAGGAGAGAAATTAGAGGAAAAGAGAAAAATATATTATAAATTAATGACGTGTAGGAATAAAATAAAATATTTAAAAAAGAATAGAATTGTCTGATAAATTATTAAAAAGGTAATTATTTAATAGAAAGTTTAAAACTCTTGATGAACGCAAAACACGGGAAAGATCTATTAAACATTATGCGCAGTTATCACAAGAGAGGTGGTTTGCTTTAGGTCCTTGTTTTGTCTGCTTTTTCATCATTTATCCCAAGTGTCGTATACCGCAGTCAATACAACACCAAGTTAGATCAACCAGGTATTTTAAAACATATTAAGATTTCAAATATACAACTATACTGTTCTTTTAGTTTCAAGCATTCGGTTTTAGCATTATAATTAATTATTTTAAAACATCAATAAACCGACACCTCAATTCTGCCTGTCAAAACAGTTTTAGTACGAGAAAAAGAAGAAGTGAGTGAAGCAAGAGAGCAAGCTGGCCGGCTGTGGTTGGTTGGTTCACTGGCCACTCGCACACAACGAAGGTAGCACTCACGTAGACCCTGCAGACCAAACCCCCCCGACATGTCTCTGTGCAGAGCCAGAGAGGAGGGGTGGGGTGGAGGAGGGGGGGGCGAGCGCGGGAGGGACAGTGTCCGCAGTTGACTGCCCGGGGAACCAACCCCCCCACCAAGAGGGTTCAACTTGGTCACTGCAGGCTGCTGCTGTTGTTGTTGTCTCCAGGCAACGGAGTTGTTGGTGAGCCGACCGTGGACACTCGTGGTGCGCTCAACACCACCACTCCACTTGTCTGATGCGGATGTTAACATACACACACACATTTATATATAAAGAGAGAGACGTTCAGTTGCTACAACACCAGATCATCACATAAACCAACATGGCCGCTGCCTCTTGGTCAAAGGGTTTTACTGATCTCTTTATAGATATCTTAAATTAACTATAATTAGGATAGATAGATCATCCGTATTTATCAAATGTATACTAAACGTTACATGAATATAGTGAAAAATAGATTTAAAATAATTAAAATCGAAAAAAAATTGTTTCAATTAAAAACTATATTTTCTATATTTGGGTAATTCAAATTTAATCGATATACAATAACAATTCAAGTTACTCGTTACTGCATAAATATTATGTGATAAATTATTAACATGACAAGCTTGTCTAACAGTATAATTACCATATATTTTGTAAAATAAAAGTATTACTGGCAAATGAGCTATTTATAATACATATTATTTTATTCGATTTTGAACTACATTGACGAAACGATAATTGTAAGCATTGCATGCCCGAGAAATACAGATGGCATAAGTATTATTAGCAAATGAGCTATTTGTAATAATTATAAATATTATTTTTAATCGATTTTGAATTACATCGTATGCATTGAATGCCCGAGAAATACAGATAGCGTAAATATTCAAACTATAGTAAGACATCAATGAACTCAGCTGGTTTAGATTATACAAAACCCGATAATCACATGATTGGATGTTCATGCTATTATTAATTAGTCGCCGCTGAATTCCCGGTTTAGACTATTTTATGATAACGATTATAACTTTGAAACTTAGTAGACATCATAGAAGAAAACACATTAAATACTGAAAATAGTCAACTAACACAATTTCAGTAGACAATCCAGACCAAAGGATTACATAGACCCCTCAAATTGATGTTTTTAAGATAAAATAATTTTTATATAAGTAACTTACAAGAAACAGAAATCTGATTTGCACAAATTATAAGTTATACTGTACACCTTAATCAATATTATTATTTTTACTTTCAAATAGGCCAACAATTAGTCAACCGAAACAAAAAGGATAACATTTAAGAAATTCGAGCGTAGATGTCCGGCCGGAGATATCCGTCATAAAGCTAAAACTCTTTAAATGTTCCAACTAATTTGGAACACTCATTGTTCTGAATAACGTTACACAAGAATATGAAGTGGTAAAAACATAATATAAACATGTAAAACGAAGCCGTGTAGATGACAATACCACATGTGCAATTGATTAAATCCATTACCAAATCATGGTAGGAAGCATTATGTTGGTGAATGATGCTGATTACTGCGTGATGTTAACTATATAAGGCCGGGCAAACATTGGCGGTTAGCATTAACTGTGAATCAAAGATAGGTGTTGATCATTAGAACTAAATTATGCTCAATCAGAGAGCTTACTATCAATACTTGGGTTATAATCACTGATAAAATAGCAAAACATCAGATTCAAAGACAAATCAATAATTATAGGCACACATACTGACTATGACACCATTTGTCAATCTTAAAAATAATAAACATTTCGCTTAAGTTTCCCTCTATTGTAATATATATATAAAAAACAGAAGGAACGCACTGAATTAATACTTTTCAAAACGTTTAAAATAAAATTTTACTCATTAATTACATATAAAATTCAATAAAACATTAAAATAATTTTAAATTAACCTTGAAAACCTTTTCGTACGTGATCGATATTTTGGATATAATTAAAAAACAATATTTTTTGTTGTTACTTAAGTTTTTGTAATTTATTTGTGTGAATGAACATACTAATGTCATTATTTATTTTTAAAATCGTAATATTGAAATTATACAATATTTAAATATTGCGATAAATTATTCGATAATAATATATTAAGAGTTGAACATATGTTTAATTATCGCATTATTAACAATATAATATATTCTTCATTATTTTAACGAAATCAAGTAGAAATCGTCTATATCAATAATCTTATACCCCTATTTTATACACTTCGTTGGCGCGAAATCATTATTTTATATTACACGTGTCAAAAAGTATTTATACGATGCCTTCTTTCTGGCTTCTATCAGATCTATAATACAATAAGAATGGGTCGTCCTAGGAAAAATCTGATGCTTTGTACTGATCCGGGTAGAGTAGGCAATTAGGCGACATTATCAGCCGTTGGTGCAAGCGAGAGCAGAGATAGACAGGACCGGTGTGCGCGCTATCCACTCACTAGAACTGTCAGAACAGTTACTATCCGACGACTTCAAGTTGGGCACCGCCAGCACCACCGCCGGCACCACAGACTGCTGCGACTGCTGCAGTTCAGCCTCTGATATCCGGGGCAGAGAGTGAGTGGCACCCGGCGACAGATGGAAACTGCCTCGCAGCCGACTGAGCGGGCTAATCTTGCTGCTATTGTTGGAGAGTGGTGAGTTAGCGACACCAAGTTTCTGGCTACTGGTTCCGCGTACCCGAACACTGCTGGTGCGCAGGAAGGAGCCACTAGCACCTTGTCCGTCCCATGAGGGGTGGAGGTGATTGGACCCTCCTCCTCCCACCAAGGTTTTGGAACCTTCACAGATTGATTGCGAGTTAGATAGATGCACAATATATAGAAGTAGTGGAGACTGTAAGTTAAGTCATTCTCGCTCACACTTCTAATATGCAATATTATGTAATAAATTGTGGTACTACTGCTAGTAGTAAATAGGGTGGTGTTCTTCAATTTTTGAAGAAAAAAGCAAAATCTGTCGAATGACATGAACTTCTAATGTGTTCAAATTACTGCAACATATTATAATTATAGATGCAGTATAAAACATATGAACGAGACACTCACAGATCCAGGAATCAGTTCCTATTATATATATGTTTTGTTTTAAAATATGTTACAATAAAACAAATAAGTCACGAACGTTGACAAGTAATTAGTCTAACTTTCAGGGACAATAAGGAAAAAATTGAACTATAGTTTGATTAAGTGTAGAAAACATGAAAAAATCGATATGCACTACGGTTTGAAACAATGAAGAAGATAACCGAGTTAATAATATAACTGTTGATAGTTTAGATGGATCAAACATAATATTGTCTCAATCAATAATTTTTCAGATAATAAATAGTGAAAAGGTGGACAATACCTAACTCGTTGTTTAATTTTAACTTTTCATCAACAAATAGTAACAAATATTTCTGTATTGGACAGGAACATAATAAAAAACTAATCATACAACAACAACTTCTTTTAAACAATCGAATATTTTGAAACACAGTCCAACCTAGCCAACTAAAACCTGTCACAACAACAAAAGGGGGTACTTGATCTCAAAATTACAGCAGAACCTACTTCTGGCCTTGCCTCCACCGGCTCTGAGAGTTTTCAGTGCTCGATCGATGTATCGCTTCTTGTGCGGCTGCGGGGTCTTGCTGGCATCCCAGGGTATCAGGGGTTCACTGTGCTGGAAGTCGTCAGGGCAGGGCGAGATGGCAACCACCGCTTGGAAGTAGAGCTCTTGTTGCTTGGACAAGGTGACCTCGCTGTCTTGACCTAGATAGAGCAGGCATATATGATATACTCTAGAACATCAGAATTCGGGTGATACAAATCACATATTGTTTGCTGCGCATGTTGTCATAGTGATACAGTATCCATAATAATGTAAACAAATCTTTTGTTCAGTATTAATATTATAATGAGTACAACCAAATTACTTACCAATAAAACAAGTTAGAGTAAAATATACTGTTCTGAACAGATGATGTAAGTTATAAGTACCCTAGTATATTTTAATACTCTTATTTATGATAATTGTTCATATTTTCCTACGACTGTTATTAATTATTTTTAAATATGGTATTTTGACTCTTATGCAAATTATTATGATATATTAAGCTGAACAAATAGTTTACAATTAATAATAATACTATTAAATCCCTATTGATCGCACTATGAAATATTGTGATGGTTCGTAAGATAGATTTAGCATTGAATGAATATTAATTCTAATGAAAAAAACAGATACTAATTTAATTAAATATTTTTAGTCTGTTTAGTAGTTAAGGTAATATAATGAAATAATAGTGTAAAATTTAGCGTTAGCCATGAGTTTGATGACATACATCAACAATGCTTGCTTTACGGAATATTGCAGTTTCAAAGAATAACATAGCTTCATCGTCAATACCAAATTTTATTATTCAATCATGCAAATATAGTCAAATGATAATCAATAATTATGCAAAAGTTAGATTTTTAATTATTAAAAACAAATCAATTGAATCATGCGTCCATGCACCCGAATGATACATTTTATTAAATTACGAAAGAAATGTTCTTTAAAGGGCATTCAACAGTTATTATAATTGTAGGGTGCAATATAATGTTCCATATTGTTGATAAATAATACACCAGGAAGTTAAGTATTACTATTACAATTAATATTCACGCAGTTTAAAGTGGCGATAACAAAAAAAGTGCACCAATACATTTTCGGCGTATTAATTCAGTAATTAACTTTAATATTAATATGCAGCATACAGAACACTCTTTCCCATAACATCAACACACTAAAATAAACACAGAACGTGGTATGTATTACCAGATGCAAGGTGTTAACAAGCAGAAGCACACAATGCACCAGAATCATGAACTAACTTTTATCTCCGAAACGACGTCGCCCACTTAGTAGAGTTAGCGTTTTCACACTCTCTACAAACATAATCAAAGTTCATTGCAAAATAAGTGAGATCAAAAAATCAAGGCTCATCACGCTTTGCACACCAAAACGTCGACAATGTTGAGATCAGGTTATAAGTGAGATTAGATTAGAGCATTTTCCATGCCTTTGAAATGACTATCCATGTTAACTAGAAAAGGCAAAATTCTTATATTTTTTACTTTTTGAAGAATCATAAATTAAAATAAAAAATCAATAAATAATATAGCCTACATTATCACTATTATAGTAAAGATAGGATGTAAAAAAATCGTTAACAGAATCATAGTATGTTGGTAAGATATCTGCTTATCCTATAGATTCATTTATTAAACAAAATCTTTTCTGAATTATGTTAGAGGTAAAATAATTGATTAACCATAAAAATGCAGAAATATAAGTACATAAAACATTTATCATTCCGTATTAACCTATTCAATAAATCCAAATAGGGTGTATTTATTGTATTGTATTGAATTTTTCATTTATAAAATGACGGAACAACATTATAGATAATGTAAGTTACCTGCAAATAATAATGTTTATAATAAATTAATTCAGTTATTTAATTTATATATATATATATTTTATATTATATATAATTATATATATTTATTAATATATAAATTAATTCAATATCGCTTGTTAATTGTTAATTAAATATAATATATTGTATAATCACAAATGGAACGTAAATTACTCAGCCTTGGAAAACAGAAAGCGTGACAACTTTATACATGAAGATATAATAAGAAGCATTAAAATTAAAGAAACAATGACATAATAATATTTGTAAATTGAGTACATAATTGGACATAATTGATAAATAAAACCATCGAATCATACATAGTCTTAAAATCACCGGTACCAAAAAAGTAACTGTTCAAAGTAAAAAAGCGAAATCAGTAAATAAATAAAAAGATAAAACAACACCCCACTATAATACTCAACAGAAGCTCATCAGATAGTATAGCAAGATGAACATCGATTCTACCCCGATCTTAATGAAGGCATGGAACATGGAGGAAGTTCAAAATCAAAACCTATCCTACTATCGATAACGAAGCTGACTGAACAAGATTGACACATACAAAAAAAACACTATTATAATAATATATAGAAAGAAGGAGTTAAAGTGGTTTAATTGACTTAATATTTCACCAACATAGTAGGAGGGGAGAGACTGGTCTTCTTCGTGGTCACTTCTAACACGGATCATCTTTCTTACTCTTAATACCAACACATGGAATACAAAATATATTTTTCAACAGTCGTATTTCGGTGATACTCCTGATAGAATAACTTTTTACACTGGTTTTCCAGTGGTGTAAATGTTTGTAAATGTTTTTCGTTAACAATTTTCACATTAGGTATTTATTAATGCTGATAGCTTTAAAAAGATTGAAAATAATTGTTAAAAATACAGATAAAATTGATATTATAATGCTTAAACACATTTGTAGAACATTTAATTCCTTGGTTATCCTTATTATTAAATGTATTATAATAAATAATATATATACATATTTATTAAATATTATAGTATATTATAAATTTTTATTCATCTTTTCCCCATAATTAACAGTCTCTGTTTTTCCACAATATAAGCCCTACCACATTTAAGATGTTGTCAATGTTCTCTCTCAACACTCTCTTCATGTTACTCATTGAATATAACTTCTGATAACTGAGCGTCTTTATTGATTTTTCTCTAATTCCCTTCATAAAGAATTAACCTTCACTACCTGCAGTAGTCGATACAACCTATTGAGCAGGTGAAATATTGGGTCGATAAACCGATTATTTCTATATTGTGGTGTTTTTATGATTTTTAAATACTTACTAATCATACTCAGACTAAGAGTGAAAATAAAATTGAAATGAGAACCTGAGAAGTTATCCAATGTTAGCGGTATTTTCTTAAGCCAGACTGAATCCGTCACTGAAACGGGGGTTTTATTGTAACATATAATACTATATTAGAGCAGGTATTACACGCCAAAATATACACAATATCAATTTAAAAATTCATGGAGAAATAATCAATATCGAATTTAATTAACATATTTATAAAATTGTTTTTATTGATTAATTCTGCAAAAACCAATCCCATTTAATATGTTTGTGGAAATATTTAGTTTATTAGCTTTTCGCATATGTTTAAAATTATGTAGACGACTACGGTCACAATATAATTTATAAAATTAACTAAAAATGACATGTGTATTTTTTGGCATTACCCATAATAATAATCAGAAGAAGATTAATACAATCTCAGGTGAAAAGATTCTGTGATTAAGGCAATAAATACTTGAAATGTGTCCAATAGAGATCCACAAAATCAGATTTATTCGTATTTCAAATAACACAATTTAAAAAATCTTTTATAATCGACGGTTTTCTGTCATGCTTTATCGAAACCTTGTAGAAAAAATGTATAACATTTCCAGAACTTTAACACTATTAATATACACTTCATTTTGAAACCATTCACACTTCGAACCACTACTGATAATATTGAAATAGTTGTACAAAACGAAGATTGTATTTTCATTATACACTTTCTTAAAGTTTGGAGCTATTACAACCATTTTCTAAATCAATAGTAATTTGACTTTTGTCTCATTTCTATTCCGCACAGCGGAATACTAATGCACGAATTGTCTAAAATATCTGAATGTTACCGTATTAAATAAATCAATAAACTTTCTACGTATCTATATATTATTCCAAGTATACACTACACATCCGCAGGCTGTAATCAACAGATTGTAAGGGATTAAATATATTTACATGTTTTTATACAATATACTATACTTGAAAATAACATACTTAGTTTTGTTTCTTTTCATAAATTCAATTTCAATATAGGTAAAATATTACAACATAATATTGCTATCAAACATGAGTTTCTTAAAAGTAAAAATAATAAGTCGATTTATAGATTATTTCAGCAAAGGTGTTTAAAAATACTGCTCTTTCGTAACATAATTCTAGCTGTTATTTTATAGAAAAATAATTAATCACACATATACCTTTTTACAATCCCCTCCCCTCTATGTAGGCCTAATATTTACTTGACTTATGATTTATTAAGCTCTTAACTTTTAAATTAAGTTTCAAAACAACAAAAAACACAGCCAATACTTTTCTTCTGATAAGAATTAATTAAGGGGTCCAATGAACCCCCCTCCCATTCACAGGACATCAAAGATGTATAAAAAAGTCCGCAGGAATACGAAAGTTCAGTAACATTAAATTGATTTGAATGTGCTAGGACCGCTGTAGCAGGGGTATACAATAGACACGCAGGCAGAGAGACAGACAGCAGGCGTACTCACTCTGCAGGCCTACGACAGTCGCAGCTCCAGACCCAGAGGTGGCCCCAGAACTCAGCTGCAGGGTGCCTGAACTGCCCGATAACCCGGTCGTGCTGGAGCTGGGCCCCTTGTACTTCCAGTTGGCAAGGGGGGTGTTGGGCCTGAAGCCGCCCCCCCTGAGAAGGAGGGCACCGGTGCGTGGGTGCCGCCAGGTCACCACAGGGAAGCGGCATTGACGGTGGGTGTGCGAGAACATGGAGAGGTAGTGCTCGGGGAAGTCCTGGACACGGGGGGTGGAGGAAATAAATGGAGTTTAAGATCACAAACAATACCGTAATTCGGTACCATAGAATACATTTTTGAAGAAATCGATGACATAGAAGTTGAGTACTGTTAGAGTTCCACAAAACGGTAATAGATAATGGAAATAGCTATATTAAATTGTCTGTCAAATATATAGTAAAATAAAAATACTTTTCTATAATAAATCACACCATTCAGTGACGTATTCTTTTACTTTCGATTTCGAGCGGTATTTTCTAATTAATTTACGGGTGTGATCAAAGATTTTGAAGAGATGTAGTCTGGTTTGTAAAGATAATTAAATCTTGTTCAAAAGGGATAATTGATTTTCTACCTCTAGAATTTTGTGTTTTTAAACTACAGGACACACGTTTTTTATAGCTTTTATTAATAAATAAACAGAGTACCAATTATTTTTATTACTTTTTTGTAATTGTACAAAATCACGTTTGTCAATTTTCTCATGGTAACGCCAATTTCATCTTTTTTATTCAAAAAATTCAATCTTTGTAACTATAATAATTTATGTCAAGTAATTTTTTCACCAAAATTGAACTGTCCCTATTACACAAATATCACACGGTATTCAACAAAACAGACCAACGTTGATAACTGGTCCGAGAATTCTGCAGAGAGAGGGACGGAGATAAAATATACTTTATATTGGAATAAACATCGCAAGTAATTGAAGTAAGTATCAAAGAATAAATTTTACAAGTGCTACAATTTGAGTTCTACATCTTCCTATAAGAATATAATAAAACACGGAAAGCAAGAATTATTTTACAGAAATCTTAAATACACCTATGTTAGTAAAGGAAATAAGACAACTATTGTAAGATATATGTCAAAGAGAACCAAAAACTGAGTAAGCCACAAGTTTTACAGCCATATTCATTATATTGCCACCTATAACAGTAAAGTCATCCTTGCACAAGTAGAGCAGAAAGTCGCCAGCCTCTCACCTTGGGCACAACCAACATGATCGGATAACTCTTGGAAAGGTCGTACTTCGTGTTCACCACGAGGCGCAGGTTCCCCGCAGCGGCGACCCTCGCCGTCGGTCCGGCCGCTGAGTCGTGCACGATTGGAGTCCCGGGCAGCGGGGCAAACTCCAGACGTTCTAGTTCCTTGTAACCGGGCAGGTTCCTCAGCCGCTCCATCGCCTTGTCGTCCGGACCTACCAGGATGTGGCTGTGGTTGTCCATTCCTGAAGACAAGTGTGGCAGAGAGACAATGGCGATGCGCTTCATGTTTCTATGTTGAATTTCAGATTCAGGGGTCAAATAGAAGAACAGTGAACCGATCTAGAAGAACCTACCTCTCCCGTCATCCTCGAAGATCATACTGGATCGTTCTGAGTCCGACTGTGAATACTGTGTGCGCCGCTGAATAGCTGGCGAAGTCCTGCCGTGCTTTGTCGATTGGCGGATTCCAATTCGTTGGATGGTCGATGAGAAGGTCTCCTTCGCAGCGCGCCTAAGAAGCACATATTTTCAGTTAGAGGAGTCAACTTCTCGGTTTTAGAATATAGTCGTAAATATCACACAAAGATGGATGTAAAGAAATGAACCTTCTAGGTTAACTATCCCTTTAACTAATTCGTTGCAACTAATATCTGCAATTACTTTAATAAAATAATTCTAACTCTATATTACATTTTTTAATCAAAATAATCTAATTAATTTCAAAAAAAGTTCTTTCATATTAAAAATAATAATTAAATGCAGATTAACTTTGAAAACATCATCGTACCGGCCGTGTATTATATTATATTGTTTCTGAGTTATAATAGATACTAATCGAGTTTTATACACTGAAGACAGTAACATGAAAACTGAAAATAGTTTTATATATCATTTTAAGAATAATAATGTATCAAGTGAATACAATATTCTGTGAAGGGGAAACTTTGCATAAACAAAACTACATAAACAAATAACATCTAAACATATGTTTTATGAAATCAAATGCAGCAAATTGGTACTGAAAATATATTGATATATTATATTCAAAGCATAACAACACACACTTTGTTAAAAAGCAATTGCAAGTAAAACAAAAATAGAGCTTTAATCCTATATAATATATTATGTATTTGTATAAAACTACAGCACATCATATTATTATATTATAGAAAGCTAAACATTTAAATCTAAACGAAAAATCGTACGTACAAGGTAAATCACTCAAATCAACAAAGACTGCAGTGATGTCCTCTCTAACAATCTCTCATCTCGAATGACTAATTGGTCAACTTTGAGAGCTGAGTAGTAATAAAAAAAATGTTCTCTACTATTTCGAGTTGTAAGTTAACGTTATTTCATGAAGGTCAACGTAATTTTTGGAACATAGTGTGTATTACGGATGCTTTATTTAACAAAAAAGGGACACACAGTCTTGCTTAACAATCTCAAGATTTCTTATAACATTAAATCACAATTTTGGATTTCCTATATAAATAGATCGAGTATTGGGGCGCTGTCATGAGTGACCTTATTCTATGATTACGAGTAGGCAATGCGTACGATTAGGCTGACGAAAAAAATCTTATTCTGTATTAATGTGTCAACATTCTTATTTAGTAATATTACTCAATTTTACTAAATGAGACCTACATCGTTACTTTGATTGTAAATTCACCTATAGAGTGTCATTTAGTATCCGTCAAATAAAGTGTATATTTTATACTACATAATATATATTTAGTAGAAGAACAAACCATAATATCTTACATATTTTCGTGTGAAGTAAAATACAACGAACTACAGCGTATACTTATAATTAGTTTACTTATATTTGGACTGTGAACATTTTTTAAAAGAACTAATCACATACAACATTACATAATTATTGATTTTTTTAAAATAAAAGCACTTTGTTTTTTGTTCTGAAATCTCTTACGGAAAATATAAATATTTTCTATTATTATAAGATTATTTTTATAAGTTCTGTTAACCTTTAATGTTTTAATGTCTAAAAATGTCGCACATAAAATGCACAAATTAAGCGTAGATAATAAATTTCACTGTTCTACATTCAAGAGAGAGAGAGAGAAAGAGGTTCGATAGTGTCAAAGTTTGCCAAACAAATGAACTCTCTCTCAAAGTAATCCACCTCCTACAGTCATAACACATGCATGGGAGGAACAAATTGAAACCGATGCTTGAACGATATTAACAGGGTCAAGGTCAAACTAAACCGATATTATAACTTCACCACCCTAATCTAACTTCTAACACCACTGACATGCATTTCAATAGCGCAATTATTTAAATTACTGAATATTAAAATGCCTTCTTATTGTTACAGCAGCCTAGAAGTAAAAATACTATTCGACGATGCTTGTGAAGTTTCAAACAGTAAACTCACAAAAAATTATGAAAGTGACAACACATAGTAAAAAATGGTTTAAAATATTCCAAAAATTAAAACACATTTAAAAAACTGGTTGTAAGTAATATTATTAAACAAAAGCGAAAAAGACAACTGGGTGAAGAAAACTGAACATAATTATGAACAAAATGAAATATTGCATCGAATTATCATGATCGAAAATCATACGCGATATTATTAGTTTCGAAAAAAAGGAACACTGATCTAAAATACAAACAGAACACGGTAGATACATCAATAAATTAAATCGAATACAAACTTGGGGAAAGTGGAGTAAGTAGATTGATAGAGGAAGAAGAGGGTGGAGTAGTGTACAGCACACGGCAACAAGATGTGGGGATAAAACAAATGGTCTTCCGGTGCATAGAATATAACTTACATAAATACTGGCGATGTTGGGGCACTACAACAAAACGATGCAACAATAAAGATGATTTCATTATATATTGGCGCAGTTTACGTTTTTTTAAATTCTTTTATAAAACTTCTAATAAATATTCCGCATGAAAGAAAAGGGTGTACCGTATTACACAAACTGAATAGTGTGGACTGATTTCATGTTCAAGTTACATCAAGTAAAGAAAAAATATTCGCTATTAATGAAAAAGGTAATAATACGACAATATTGCATCCAAATATAAGTTATACTGTAACTACAAGAATGTTATGATAACATGCAAGAAATAGATTTATTACTAAGATTAGATTTAATAACATGTAACAGATTTCAATTATTTAACGCGTAGATTTAAATAATTGTATATATTTAAAAAAAAAAAAATTTTAAACAAAACTTTTAAATAAACAAACACTTCGACGATCTATGCGCCAACGTTGATGTACATTGTTTATATTCTAAACATAATAAATCAAATTATTTCTTAATAAATAGCGACAGTGAATACTGATGAATGAAGTGATAATAGTAAATACTACAAAAATCTGCACGATCAATAAGATACAAGGTCTAATTTATTACAAAAAAGTGTCCCTCAATAATATCACAAAAAACATAAACTATTTTGTGCAATCATCTTAGATAATAATGATTTACAGTGTTAGATATACAGTTATATTTCAGAATCGTATTACTGATATGATCTGTATGCTGTCTGCTTTACTATTATTCATTCCATCGCATCGGCATTACGAAACGACAGTACAGTATGATCTTTCTACAACACAATATGATTTCATTTCTCAATCAGATCAAGTACTGATGTATTTTCCTTGTTTCAGAAACGCCTTAAATTCTGGCTCAGAGTAGCATAACAGAGTTGCATCATCTACAGCTTCGTAAAACAAGCATTTCCATAATTTATTCCGAAAACACAATCAGACTTTTTGAAAATACAAATTCATGATTTTTTATAATTAATTTGCTTTACATCTGAAATTTTACGAAAAGTAAAATAATTATAAATTACTAAAAAAAAGTCCTCCTACAGCAGAAACATTTTAAGCGTTAATTTTGTCAGTAAATTTTGGTTACATACTGTAAACACTCATGACACAGATTGTAATGCACAAACACGCAAAGTGAAAAGTCGATGCTGGTAAAAACGTTATTTTTGCCATTAATTTGTTAGATTTTTGTATAAAAAGAAGGAATGTTTAATAATGTTATCAAACCGTAACATAAGGGTGTTAACTGACAGGTTCCGGTCTTACCAGTGCTCGACACTAAAACATATATTGAACATAGTTAAGCGAACAATTAAATTACATCATAAGAAACAGTTTTCATTTTTTGTTGTGTATTTTTTGACTGTTTAGAACAAAATGCAGGGAGGAATTATCAGTATTTTAGGGCTTTTGAGGTTTCGTGAGAGGCCATACAAACTTACCTCAACTGCAACGCTTACACTGGTTACGTGACGAGATACACAACTATTTCAAACAGTTAGTGTTCGTTATTCACGTTATCTAAATAGCTAAAAGTTACCCAAATTAACAATTAGCCTACTTTTTCTTTAGAGAAACACATTTGCATAAATGTTCTTATTTGCATTCATTTTTTATCTACTTTTAAACTATAGTTACTTCTTTTTATAAATACGTTTGTTCAATGATTTTGTCATTGTCCATATTTCCTCTATACTATAGTCAGAGGCATTACTAACTTTTATACTGCGCTACTGACATTGCTTTGTCATTTCTCTCAGTACTTTGAATACGTTATGTAGACTTTGTGTATAAATATATATTATTATTATTATTTTGGAACTCTTTAAAAATATATAATATACAACATAATATTTACAAAGCATAATTCATAGAATTGTTTCTCTGGTTGATAATAATAGCCAGTTTGTAATCGAATAATCTCTAGTTACGGCAGAAATGCCAAGCCGAAGGGGGAAAGGATTCCTTTTATTTTTTAAATACACCCTCGAAAGTCTATAAAAAAATTAAAATTCAAAACTTTTGATGGCAAATTTTGTGTTTCTGCCTCAGTGACGTCATCGACTAGCCTACTGTTGTTAAAAAAAGATTTCGAAGAGTTACATTTTATTTTCAACTATCAATAGGCTCTTATACGTTAAAAACGCTTAATCGGTGTATTTTAATATTGCTGACGTCATGACAAAAGTCAACAAGGCTAGTAAATTCAATTTTTTTGCGAAAATATTAACCAAATAAAAAAGGGAGATGGCTCTCAATGTGTAAAAGTAGAGAGAGAGAGATAGAGAGAGTGTGTGTAGCGAGACCTCACCTCAGTGTAGTAGACTTGTTCTCCTTCCTCGACTGCCTCATCAGTCCATCCTCGCCACTGTGCAGCAGGGGCAGTGGGGGGGCCGCTTCCCCCTCCTCAGGCCCCCCCAACTGCCCGCCACTCCGCGAGGTGGGCAGAGTACCCCTGGTCAGCGAGGAGCTCGTGGAGGACAGGCCCCCCTTGGTGGCCTCCCCTCCAGCACTCCAGAGCGGGGGTGGGGTGAATCCGATGTCGAGTCGTGGGGGATAGCGGAGCTTGTGCAGTCGGTCCCTCACCTGACCACACCGCCAGAGGAAGAGATGCACGGTTTGTTCAGTTGTCAATAGAGGAAATATTATCCAAATATGTGCACACAATTCACTAGCCTACAGTTCTTTGACTATATGTAACTAAAGAATGATAACCAGCTTGTTCTAAGGAGGGTGCATATTACCCACAATGTTCTACGAAATGTATACAAAGTTATTATTCTTAAAAATTAATTTAAAAGTAAGTAGTGTTCTAATAGAATGGTGTGTGAATAAGATAAAGGAAGCCGAAATACATTAAAATATACAAATCTTCAAAATACCAGTATTTTACATTTATATAGAAGATCAGTAAATGTACAACCGTAAATGGGCAATAACGACGGATTCACCGAAATTAATACGAAAGTCACTCAAGTTGACTTATTTTAACAAACATACATCACATGGTTGGTAATTATTTAACTGCGAACACAAAACAAAATAGTATAAACTTTGAGCCAGTTTATGATGCTAATAGTTTTGTGTACAAGTCTTAGAAAATTATCTAATCAATTAAAAGGGGTTATATTCGCGCGCCCTCACAATTACGACCCCTTTCTGTGGTGTAACTTACGGAAAAGTAAGTGAACTTCGTACCTGTTTATAGTATTATACAACTTAATATTATTAACCTAAACCTAAGTTTTTAATATCAATGGTGCATATTATATATTATCGTATAGACAGACAGTGGTGGGTCTGACTAAATGAAAGTATTCATTTATTTAAAAATCGTCAAAAAATAGAGCATAATAATATAATTTTATCGGAAATTTAAAAACAATATGGACAAGTAGGGTTATTTCTATGCTTTCGTGAACAATTTTCCGAAATTTACTAAGTTTAAAATTTCATTTAATTTTAATTGATTGTTACGGCTGTGATTTTTTGAAGCCAATATTAGTCTAAGATAAAATAAACATTTACAACACATTTAGCCCACCTCCTCGCAGAGGGTAGAAGTGACCTCCTCTGGGTCGAAACCAATTCTGAGGAGCTGCAGCGAGGTGGATCGCAGCTGCAGCACTTGGCGGTCCTCTCTGATACCACTGGCTGCCAGCGCGGCCGCCACACGGAGACTGAACGGCTTGTCGATGGGCAGCAGGGAGGAGATGGGGAAGGCGCGGCACACAGCCTTGTTTGATTCTGAGGTGGGAGGGGAGGGGTGTTGATGTCACACTTAGCTTAAGGGTCACGATTCTGAGGAGGGAGGGGAGGGTTGTTGATGTCACACTTAGCCTAAAGGTCACGATTCTGAGAAGTGATAGGAGTTTAATTTGATAAGTAGTTAAAGCTAAAATAAAAATTACCTACTCACTCTTTCACGCTGTAATTTTAAATCCCATCAAATCTGAAATCTCGTTAAAATCAGGTTTAATGGCAACACTAACAAAGTTACATAGCATACTTTACGAAGGCCTCATCAATTTTGATTTTATGTTCCGTTGTATTGTGAAAAATATATTGAGGAATAAATTAATAGAACTTTTTTTTATCGAGACACATTTTTAGAAAGAAACATATTAGGAACAGCATCGAATAGTTATACATGACTTTTAGAAATTTACATGTTGACAAAATTCAACAACACCTCCATCACTTTTTGGAAGATATATATACATCTTTTTAATGCTTTTCTTTTTCAGGCATGAAAGTCAGAAAATAGAACTTCATAACTTCCTGAGGTTTCCAATGAACAACCAGTCAATCAGTGTTACGTGCAATTCTCTTACGATAAGGATCCCTGGGCGCGCCTCTGAAGATGATTCTATAATTGGTGACGAACAGGGCCCCCTGAGCCGGCAACAGCGGCTTGATCGTCTCATGGTCGTCCAGGTCGTCGGTGATCGCTCCCCCGGCACCACCCAGCCCCCCCAGCAGGCCTCCCTCGCCGCCCAGCTGAGAGGCGATGATCCCGGCTCCACCGCCGCCCAGGGCCGCCGGGTCGAGGCAGGGGTCGCCCTCCCGCAGCTTCTGCCAGTCGAGCCGCTCATAGCGTCCGTCCAGCAGGAGTTGGCAGCGGAGGGAGCGTCGGCCGGCGATCTTGATGGACACTTCGTTGGGGAAGAGCGGCGGGTTGGTCACCTCCGGCTGGTACGTGAGGGGGAGACAGAGTGAAAACATCTTGTTGGAAACCGACACCAACTTACAATAAACTTATAGCAACTTGTAACAAAGAAAACAGTTAGTTAAGAAACTCAGATTCACAGCAGTAACAAGAACAAGTCAAGATAACACAGAGGAAGATTAAATAAGTTGTTGCTATCATCAAACAACTGAAGCCACAGATCAATCATAACTTAAATAACTGATATTTCTAATGTATCCTGATATTTGTTCAAAATTTGAGCAATACGTCATATTGTGTTCCTTATAAACGGCATCAAATTTTAAAGATCAAAATAACTAAAACGTATTAAAAAAATAATAAAATAATGTTTATACTATAGAAAAACAATCAAAAAACTTTTTTAAAGTTTTGATGTTATAAATTTTTTTAAATTGTATTATGCGCAATCAGCCACTTTATGAAATGATATTTTTATCAACAGTTTTTATCCTTTGTTAATTTTAATGTTTTTTTACTATTTCAACGCGTTTAAATTCTAATTTAAAAAGTGTGGCTATGTTTCACAAAGAAGAGGCAAACAGTCACATTTTACCACTTATGCATATTTCCATCGATATTTTGCTATTATGAATCATTGGTCTAGAACAGTGAAATAAATATTCCTCGTTTTCATATTTAATTAACTTGGCATCTACTCTCCCTTGTTTGGTTCTACTTCATGAGGTCTGTGTCATCCGATGTAGACATCAAATAGTTTGTGCTTTATTAAAAGTATATATGTTTTGAATGTGGTCAGTTAGGTGAATAGCTTTTTATTGCAAGAAACGCGACAAAACGATTAAAATAAGTGTTTTTTGCGAGACCAACTAAAATAAACACTTTGTTGTTTTCTACAAATTAAAATATATTGACATATTTGGAAATAAATAGGCTAACATTATTACCAATCTTATTTTATGCATAATTTGATATGACTATATGTTATTAAATTAAATTTGAAATTATGAAAGATAGGAAAGAACTAATGACCACATTTTCAGAGATAAAATACAAAAATATGTCAACTATTTCAACGTTTGTATTGCCATGGTATTGCTAAGGTGAAGGTAAACAGGTCGACCTACTTTCTTGAACTTCGGTATGCTCTTCACCTCAGGATAGATGCTCTCCAAGTTGAGAATGTGACCTTCAATCACACCTGCAAATAATGGAGGAGTAAGTCACCTCAACTATACAATACATATAGTTTGTTATACATACATAATTATATTTGGTTAAACAAATTATTCAATTCAATCAGTTTTAATACATTTCTAATATTTGTATTTTATTAACTCAATAGATTGAAACAGGAACTTATTATTTTATATTTTTATCGGTATAGAATTTATAGTATTCAAAACAGAATTATGTGTATTTAATTAGACTATAAAAACTGATTAGTTTGTAAAAGTAATATCAAGTTTATACAATATGTCTATCTCTAAAAAAGTGTTTGTAAAGTAATTAATCTGGCAAGTTTAATTTTTTTAATTAGAAAAGATTTCCTAATAAGGATGGCATCACCCAGATATTAAACTATTACATCAACTGTTTACTGGTCTCAATGCCCGCACAATACAGATGAAGATATTCCTAAGTTTATTGGAAGTTTAATTCATTATAAAACTGGATGATAAAGTTCAAATATTAATTGAGATATAAAAGTATAGACCCTGCCACTCTCACCATGTTATCTGGTATCAATAAAATCAAAGTTAGTAATGCTGTTTCGATTTAATAAAATAAACCTTTCTAAGACGTTTCACTGACAACATTATAAAAAGATTACGTTTTTATTAAAATCACAAAATCAGACTCTTTAAAACGACAATAATCTACATATAATTCAATTAAAAATAAGTTTCATACTATATCAAGTAAATCAGAGTATGTAGGCATGAGAGAGTCTCACCTTCGATCTTCTTCTTGATGTCATCAATAGTGTCATTATTGAGGTAGTTCAGTCCGCCGACTTTATCAACGAACCTCTTGAGCCACGTGGTGAGGTTGGCAATGAGGTCTGCATCATCGTTCATACTTTCCCGGTCCATACTCCGATTGTCCGGGTGTCTGATGTCAAGGAAATCTTACCGTCATTATTCAAATTAAAATACATATTGTCCAGAATTATAACATAATATAATGTATAACAGAATATTTGTAAAAAACATTCCATGACTTTTCCAGATTTTCTGGAGAAATGTCGTCAAAATTCCATAACTTTTTGAGTTATACACACAATTCTTTTGAAAAATAAGATATCGAATGAAACAATCTGACAGTATCTTTGAAAACTAAAATTATATAATGAGAAATATTATAAAACTTCATGACTTTTTAAAAATTAGATGACTTTTGAACAAAATTCCATGACTTTTCCATGTTTCCAGATCTGTACAAACGCTGCATATAGTTGAGTTTTCTCATTCATTTTTACGAAGGGCTGCATGAGGGTTTTCATAAGAGTTTCCGTGTAATAATTCGTTGATGTGATGAAATGATTTTCATGAAACAATTTGATTATTACACAATAATTTTAATACACTAGAAATAACAGTTCTTTAATTATTACCACGCTTCGCTTGCTTATAACTAAAAATACGCATTTTCTGTTAGTTTTTCCCGGCAATAACAATAGTTTAATCTAACTAACGAATTTTACTTTAACAATATAATATTTATACTGTTCAGTTTAGTAATATCATAATCTGATGTTGAGAGTAGTTGTTGAATGAATTTTGGTATTATATTTAGAAATTTATTTTGATTTAATATATTTAATAATTAATTCATTTTCTTCAAAAAATATATTTATGAAACTAGATAATCCCATGATTAACATAATAAACAGAATCTATGTCTACTCACCCGGAGTTGTAGGCGTTGACTCCGTCCAGACCGTCCTGCGAGAAGCCGACTGTGTGCTTGCCGGCACAGATATTCACGGGGATGCGGAAGTTGACGATCAGATTGAGGAAGTGGAGGATCTGAGCGTAGACCGTGTGCTCCTCCTGCTGCCTCACATGCTCCAGGTAAACCGGGTCCTGACTGCCGCGACACTTGAGCTCTTCTGCCGCGATCGATAGCGTCGTCATCTTGCCGGTGTAGCTAGACTGGACCGCCGACTGTTGCTCGGAGCTCTGGACCAATCAAATGCAGTGGTTGCGGTTATCAGGTTGAGTAGCATTGCATATTACTATTATCGGGCTAGTAATGGGTATTAGTGATGGGGAAAAGCGGGCATATAATCTAAGAAAAGCGGGCATTGACTTATATTAGACATAGAAATGTTTTTGATTGGACACAGGAATCGAGTTAATAATTGTAATGATATGTGAAAAATAGGTACCTTTTTCTTGATTGAACATTAAATTTGAAACCTACTTATGTTATAATTATTGATATCATTTAAATCCATTTATTGCATAGTAATATTCTTGATATAGCGTTGATAGTTGAAAGTGCTCCCGTTTTGTTCATATTATATAATATTAGGGGCCTTTTAATCTAGGTCGACGTAAGTTCTAGATGAACAATAGCTAAAGCAGGCAATTATAGGTCTAATAATAGGTAGGGCTAATAATAGGTCTATAATATTATCAACAGATTTTTTTAAGTCAATTGATCAATTCAGTAAATTTCAAAGTACAACTATTAAAAATACAATATTAAGTAATAAGGCAAAACAATTCTAATCTAATCAAAGGGCATGGAATAGAATATGATGACTTAATATTAATGAAGTATTAACCACAATTGTACGCATACCTGAAGAAATAATACACATTAATATTTTCTCCGGGTAGCTACATTTCCAAAAATATATCATCATAATTATATGGCTACTCATAAAGTCTTACTCATGAGATATGTGATATAGAAGGGTACGTAGTTATTAAGGTGAATGAATATGTCAGAACTAAAACTTTATCTAATGGTTATCGGGTTATTCATGGAATTTCATGACTTTAAAAGTAGTGTCATATTTTCATCAGTCTGTCTTGGCATTTCTAAACCTATTTTAAGGAGTTGGCCACTACACGTGATCATATTATGATTAGACTCAAGGTATAACCAAGGTGAAGAGGGGGGAGGGGTAAGGGGGCGGTATCAGCAGTCACCTTCTCCCTTTGCTGCTCCGCATTGTAGAGGTAGAGTTCTCGTATCTGAGAGTTGACCTGGTCATTGAAGGCGAGTTCCCAGAAGGCCAAAGTCTCCCAGACTGGATGCCGCTGAATCTGGGGTGTCATGTTGGCATAGTAACGCAGGTTGTTCAGTTGCTGGAGGGAAAACCGGGACGTGGACTTAATTCATGATTGATATCATATTATGTTATAAAACATAATGTAAATTAACTTTTTTTTCTTATTCGCACAAGTATAGTCTGCCATAGAGTTTAGTTGGTTGCTTAAGACTGGTTCAAAATGGGCAGGGCTTTTCATAATGATAAAATGTTCTTACCTTTTTTTGACAAATTGCGATCACCGCTTAATGTGGTTGAAAAGGCTGCGAAGGATGGGCATAATTACATTATTATATGAGCAGAAATTTAGGCTAAGATTACTAATGTTCTAAAGGGTTGTAACAAATAATATAAATGCGTTGATATGTTCGGATTGACTAAAAAACAAATTGTGTAAACAGCACACAGTTAGCAATTTACTACAACATAAAAGTCTATTCGATATGTTATCCAGTTACCCTCAAAGCCCAGAAGGAAAGGTTCTTAAAACATTATAATATAGACAGGGTATTATGCGAGAATCATTTACCTGCATAATATAAAGTAACATTTTTGTTTCGTAAAGGTTAACAAAAATTATTTTATTTGTATATTTTACAGAATATTTGTCAACTTAATAAAACTTAAACCAATACACAGGAGACACAGTCTGCCTTCTGTTGATAAAAAACCAATTTTAAATAGATAATATAATATAGATACACTTTCAAAACCGAAGGGGACATGTTTTTTTCTCCAAAGCCACGAGTTTATCACAAAAAATGATATGATAAATACACAAAAAAGAGGGCCTTACGGTGCAGAAGATTGTGCTGAGCTCCATGATGATGGGCGCCACTCCGCTGTCCTCACTCTGCCACTCCTGCCTCAGCGCCTCCTCCAGCAGGTCAATCACCAGATCAAACTGCTCCGGGCTGAGCAGGGCGCAGGAGTTGGCCTCCCCCCCTCCCACCAGGCCCACACTGTCCTC
>JAUZND010014652.1:0-27670 GCA_034780555.1 Coelogynopora nodosa | reverse complement strand
ACTAGGAACCAGAGGTTCGAAAATTTGTGAAATTATACTTTTTAACCTACAGCGAGTGCTTCTCATTTTCTTTAATTCTATTTTAATTACTATAATTATCATTTATAACTGCCGTATCTGTGCGTTCTCTTATACACTTGTCAATTGACTAAATTTAATGTCAGATCTAATGGAGTATTTATTAATTTAAAATTTCATTAATGAGTAAGGCTGCGAAAGTTAGTCCAAATAATATGTATTTTGCGTATGTGTTTATTGATCATGCCGCATGAAAAATTTTTTTAAATAAATTACTGTGTACATTAATTTATAAGTTGTTGACAATGAAACTTATTTTATATAAATATTGCTTAAATATATAATTTGATTTAAATTCGATTGATGTAAAATTCGCTTAGATAACAACATTACAATCAATAGATATAAAAGTATGAAACATAAAAAAATACACTGTTATAAAGTGTTACAAAGTATAAAGTATATACAAAGTATAAAGTGTTACAAAATTTACTTATCCAGGAAAGGAATTTTTTTATGGTCGTTGATGTTTAAGTTCAAAGTAATGTTTAATAACTTATCTAAACCATAGATATTTTAGATAATACTACTTATTTAATTTGCAATGAATGTAATGAATCAATTAATTTGATTTGTTGATTTGTATCGCTAAAAAGATTATTTATTCAAATTAATAAAAAATAAAGTAGAATATATTTGATTGAAGGGCTATATATATATATAAAAATAACAAATACATGTCAAATAGAAACCTCAATATATGAATACATATAAAATTTATTTAGATGTTTGAACTTTTTAAATAATATATATATATAGGTTAATGATATGATATGTTATTAATATAGTACATAATAACAAATAATAAAGAATCCTTTTTGCAGCAGTAATTTTTAGACATTAATAAATAAAGCTTTGTAATTACGTAATTATAGTGTAAGCTCTTTAACAAATTTGATATGATTAAAAATAAATCACTATCAATGAAATAATTTTTATAATAAAATACGCTTATATAGTTTTATTTATAATAAGTTAATGTTAATAGTTTAACTTTAAGTTCATAAATTTAATGAGCAGACTGAACTATAACAACCTGTGTCAGCCTGCAGTGGATTATGCCAAATTGGAACACTGTTCGGGGAGCACGCGAGCATTAACCTTAGAACGTACAACGAGGTCAATGTACCTCATTTCATTTTGTTAACTCCTATGTTGTAAAAAATGTATAATTGATTAATGATATAATATTTAATATTTCCTGACATTTACTATTTAGTGTATGCAGCTGCCACCAGATATTAATTAGGCACCAAGCCCAAGGCAAAAGTCTCTTAGTCTTAGTCTTGAGTCTTGACTCAATAAAAAAAAACTATAAATCAGTAAAATGGAACCAGAATGTACCAATCATTCAAAACAAGTGAATTTTATTTTATGAATAACTAACAAAATATGTTTTAAAACATAAAATCACAGAATAATTAATATCTGGTTGATTTAACCCCATTCTTAGTCTTGCTGAGCACCTCATTAATTGTAGTACTAGTAGGCATGCTCGAAACCAGCTATATAGACAGAACTCTGGGCTAATCTCTTAGCACCATACTTGTTTAATAATAGCTTTGAGGTCATTATAATTTCTGGACCATGGAGCATAATGAATGGACCATATAATTCCAGACCATATGGAGCCAGAACCTCAATCCCTTCAGTGGCAGGCAAACCAGGACAGTCCCGGTTTTTAGGGGCTGTCCCGGTTAAGTTGGAAAATGTCCCAGTTTTCTAGCATTCTAGGACTAGACTTAGAGTCATAATTTAATTTTTTACGTGCTATGTGCTATACGTATTACAATATTTGTATCTTATAATTATATCAGGTCAGATAATACCTACTTTTACATTATCTACATTTCTTACTCAGCTCCTATAATTGCTCCAAAAATAAATCCATTTTGTATTAAACTGTATTGCTTTTAAGTGATTACTTCATTGTACATGTATATGGTTAATGTAAACTATATAATCTGTTATGACCAAATTTAAATAATGACAACTAATTCCTGAGGTTCATTCTCCTGCATTCTAAGTCCCAAAACTGAAAATTTTGCCTTGTGATCTCGGATATATAGCCTACGCTGCTCGCATAGCCATACCATTATTATGTCCTGGTTTTGAGTGTCCAAAGATTGGCAGGCCTGCAGTGGCCAACCAGGTATTTACTGTTTTGGCCTGATGACATGGTGTTCCATCATGCATGAATATTGTTGTTTCTCTAACCTCCATCATTGCCATTGGCATTGGCTGTACTTGTATAGACTGTCAAGGAGCAATTCTATATAATTCACAGCTCTCATTTTTTTGGACTTTGTTAGAAGGCAGAAACCATAAGTTTCCTTGGCCATTCATGCTGAAGCTGCCTCATATCATCACACTGGGTGAATGTTTCACTGTTGGAATAACATAATGTGGATCATATTGCTTGCCAGCTGGCCTTCAAACAGTTGTTGCACCTCAATTTGTAAATTCTTTCTCACTGCCATTTCATCACTAAATAAAACCTGAGCCCACATTTTAGGTGTCCAGTCCTTAACTCTCTTAGAAAAAGCTGTGCTATCACAAATATTTTTTTTGGACAAAAGGGGCTTCTTAGGCTTAGCAGCCTTAAATGCTTTCAATTTGAAATCTGTATGAAGCCTCCTTTAAATAGTCTGTTTTGATAATCTGTGTGGATGCATATTGATGCAGATTGATTGTTGATGCATATGCTGTTGGGTTTGCAACACAGGCTCTTCTGATCATTTGATCTGTATTTGGTGTTAACACTCATAGATGTCCACTTTTGCAAGGGTCTTGCAATTAATATCTGGTAATTAACACATTGTTTTGATAAGGATAATCATAAACCAACTGTAACTTGGCTCATTCCAGATTACCAAAGAGCAATAATTTGGGCACACTTTGTGTCAGTTAACTTCATTACAATTTCAGAAATAGTAATAATAAATTCAGTTATGCAGTTAGTATATTACTATTAGTCTAGGCAGGATATCAGCAGTAGAGAATGCACTAAGATGAGAAATCAATAAGAATGTATATTATGATTGGCTGTTGAATGTCTGCAGTAGACCTACTATTCATAGTAGGTAACTATTCATCAAGTTATAAATAGGTTACAGCAATCTAATTATTATCTACTTTTAGGAATTGTTTTTTTTACTTGAGTCAAGAGACTTTTTGTGGCAGCTGTATATTACTAGTATTAGTCACCATTATGAAAATACATATTATATGGTTATATTTTTACCAGAATTATAGAAAATCATTTATTTTATAGCACCAAACACAATTCAGTACATATATATAAATATTATATTATACTTATAGGAAATGACCTTGGAAAAGATTTCACACATTAAACACACAGTATTAATAATAATAGTCTAATGGAAACAACAAAGCAGATTAGCAGAGTGACTTAGTTAGGAGTTGTTTCAGTTATGAGTAAACATATATTCTAAAATAATATATAAATTAGCCACATTAACAATTCTTAATATTTCTTTTTATACAATTGTTATTGCCTTTTTCATTGCTATGCCTATAATATAAACTTAAGTTTATTAAATAAACTTATAGGATACTATATTCTATATGTCTCTAAAAATGTAAAAATATATTTTTTACTTTAAATAGTTTTTAATTACCTATTAACCTAAGGCTAACTATTTTTTTATTTAAAATATTTTGAAAATATACTAATAGCATAAATAATGATATACAAAACAATTATTTAAACCCATTTATTATTATTTGTTTTACCTTAAAGCATGTAATCATAAATGTTATTTAAGAATATAACTTTTGCCACCTGTTTGGCCATGTGTTTTGCCATGCATTTTACACACATGACATAGGTACCAAAATAAAGCTAAAAAACTGAGTAATTAAATGATGGGGGGTCATTGCATAAAAACAGGAGGCTAGACCCTTTCCCATTTAAAAAAACTAGTGGCATAGCCATAGGTCCAAAATAAAGCTAAGAAACAGAGCAATCAAACAAGGGTCACTGTATAAAATTAAAAGCAGGCAACCAGATACTTTCCACTTGAAAAAACAAGGGGCATATATACCAAAATAAACCTAGGAGATTTCTAAATTGAACCAGTATGGTCATTAAATGAAAACAGATGGCTAGACCCTTTCCACTTGAAAAAATGTACTGTATGAGTACCAAATGAATAAAAACAGATGGCTAGATACTTTTCCTTTTTGAAAAAAAATTATGACATACAATAGGTATCAAAATTAAGCTAAGAAACCGAGTAATCAAACAAGGCAGAAAGGAAACTAGAAGGAAAGTATATATGGCAGCCTGTTTTTATGCATTAATGCCTCATTTGTTAATCAGTTTCTTTGTTTTATTTGGGTACCCATGTCACAGATTTTTTCAAATGTAAAAGGATCTAGCCACTTGTTTTTATGTAATGACCCCACTCATTAAATTGAGCATTTTCTTAGCTTTAATTTGGTACCTACATGTATGCTGTGTTTTTTTTTGAAGTGGGAAATTATCTAGTTAAATGTTTTCATGCAATGACACCCTTATTTAATTACTATGTTTCTTAGCTATATTTTAGTACCTATGCCACACATTTTTGAAGTAGAAAGGGTCTAGCTACCTGTTTCTATGCAATGACCCCCATCAGATAATTTCTTAGTTTCTTAGCTTTATTTTGGTACCTATGTATTATGTGAAAAATGCACAGCAAAATGCATTGCAAACTACATTGCACAATTGAATTTTGGTTCACATTTTATTATGTACCTACTTTAGACTTGGAATTTGTAAATTTATTGGCATTATATTAATAATTGTTTTAATAATATTTATAATTAATTATAGCACTATGTGTAGCTCATTACATTTTTTTGTGAAAAAATATGTGGCAAAAAAGATGACAAAATGCATTGCAAAAGTACTATTAGTAAATTATTTTAATATATAACATAAAGAATTAAAAAAAAATTTAAAAAATTGAAGATATTTTTAAATTTAATTGAACTACTTGCAAGAACATACTACAAAATATCACATCTATAATTTACATTTATTTTATATCAATATAATGGAATTAAAATTTATAATTTATTCAGAATCTAGATATTATCAAATATGATTAATATGTTTATCAATAAACAATAATGTATTTTTTATTATATTGAAATATGTGTAATCAGTTTCTTGAATTAATACTTAGTAAGGCTGCAATTTTCTCAATTGAATAACCCATATTGTATGATAAACTTGATTAGATAGATTACAACAGTTGTCAAGTGTGGTACATTGGCACAATTTATGATTGAATTAAAAGGTTTTGAATTGATGTATGATTTGTCTCTAGACACATATTTTTTAAAAGGTTTACAATTTTTATTCTGAGAACCATGAACTGCAATCACTTGTTATTTATTGCAGTCATAAAGAAGATACATTACTGTTTGAATTTCTATATCCTTGCTTAATGAGCTTGTTTTAAGCATTTCTTGGTATATCTAGTATATAACATTTATTACAATTGTTATTTTTTTTAAACCATGTATGTTCCTTAGAGAGAATGAACCCAAAACAATCACCTTCTCAGGATGCCTCACAACTACTTTAATATACTAATGACTATAGCTTTGTTCATTTAGACAGTTCATATATTGAAATTGCCTTATTGACATATCATTGGAATTATTATTTTTTAGTTGAAATATGGATTGGCCATGTAGCTAGCAAATGGCCAGTCTTTGATACTTCTTCATCAGTGTCAGAATGAGATTTTTAAAAAGATTAATAGACAGTCTAAAATTATTATATTTCCTTTATATAAATAATTTCTAATGAATTAACAGCATTTGCATGTTATATCTGTACTCCAGTTTCAGATAAGTGTGGATTGGGTACATCAATGTGATAAATTACTTGGATTTCTTGAAGTATAATATGGTTTCTGATGATTGGCAATGTTGAGCCTATATCAGTGAGCCTCTATATTCACTTTTTAGATTTTTGCAGAAATTGATTGGTTTAAATAAAATTTATGTTCCATTTTTTTATTTGCATGGAAGTGTGGCAGATTTGGCAGATACAAATATCTATTGTAACTTCAGTGTTAGAACAAAAACAGTTCTAAAATATATAAAAATATTCTAAAAGTTCTATATATAAAAATAGTTCTAAAAACAGCTATTAGAATTAAAAGAGAAAGAATGAAAAAATGTTGAAAGGATCAAAGAACCAACTACAGTTTGACTTAAAGCTGAAGTGGCTCTCCAGAAATCTATTATATTTTTATCAAAGACATATGCAAAAGAAACGTTTCTTGTTGCTGAGTTATGATCTAACTTTCAGGCCGAAAAGAATAGACTTGAACTTACAGCTGTTGAAAAAGTGATTATGACAACAGCGGATGAATCAGTGAAAATGAAAAGAAAACAAGAAGTCAGCTGGTTAAGTTTGTTGCTCAAAAATCCAAATAAGAATTGAATTTTGTTTGTTCTCCAAAATCTTTTTATAACTTGTTCTGACTAGATAATTTTTCATATTTTATTATATATTATCCATACCTATTTGTTACCAAATTCAGATGCATTTACATATTAGTTTATTGTTGCATAAACCAATAGTTTTAGTAAATTTGATGCATATTTGTTCTGCAATTAATTTGGAGACCTGCGATTATTGAGATACAAATTCTAGTGGCAACAGCGGTAACTCATATTTAATTGTGATAATGATTACAACTTTCAGCATTCATTTAATCAAATTTGAATTTAAACAAACAATTAATACTCTGTAAGTAGCTATGAATATTTAGCTAGTCATTTTTTATGAATATATTCATTTGATTATTTAGTGTTTACATTTCTTCTATGGCTGCTGTGTACAAAATATTTATCATGTTAATATGGTTTCATTTTTGTTATATGGTCATAGTTAATAAATTTATTTAAAATGTAATCATTTAAACTTTATAATCTTCAAGATATTTCCCTTTAATCTTTGTTAAAATTATTATAATATTTTTATTGAGAATTCTGTGGTGGAACCATATCTGATATCACCATTTGAAAGTGAGAATATTTGACCACCAAAACCAAAATTGGATGTTCATATTTTCTTCTTTTCAAAATTTTTCATGTCAATTACTCTTTGAATTATTCTAATATAATTTTGGTAACAATCTCAACTTATAATTATTGTATATATGTGATATTCTTTTTTACATAATTCCTAATATGTATTTTTTTAAAAATTCTTTTCAGTTTTACTATTATCAACTATTAAAAACATGAAACTGTTCCTCGCACTTCGAGCATTATCTGGCAAAACGGCGGAAAAATTTATAACTTACAGTAACTATTCTCCAACTCCACTATCTCTTAAACAGTTAACTGCTTTTGGTAAGTCTTCTCTTCATTGCGTCAAATTAAACAAAATCAGTAATACATAATTATGGTTATTTTTTCATATATTTGTATTAGTGATTTAAAAAAGTTGAATGCACTAGACATTTTTATACATGTAAAAAGTAGTTTTCAAGCAACACATTGGATTGTTTCAATATATAATGTATCATATAATTTGTTTATAAGTATAACTGATAACAATTGTTTTGTTGTATTGGCCATACCCAGTAATGTAAGATATATGATTGAGAGAAAAAATATAAGGCTTTCTTAAGTATAATATGTTTCTTAGCCGAAGCTTTCGAATATCTTTTTCAACTGCAGAATATAAACGAAGTGTTACAATTGTATTTGTCGTTTTTTAAATAAGCACATATCTAGCCAGACAATTATTTTAAGTTGCTTAACAGAATATTGTATATATATTTTAAGTTAATCACTATAGAATTATACTATTTACAAATCTATTGATTTATAAATAAACTGTGTATTTATATTTTCATTGAAAGTTAAACAGTGTCTTAGTTACATACTTACCTCAAAAATTAACCATCATGTGATTTTTTTTCAGGTAAATCAGCCAATGTCACTCAGTCAGTCAAGTTTTTACGACATGAACTTCCTATTAGACTTTCAAATATTATGCAGGAGATACACCTTCTACCCGAGAACCTATTTAAAACACCTTCAGTCAACATGGTTTTATGCTGGTAAAATATTATTTTGAATACATATGAAAAAATATATTTTTAAATTAGTTCCCTATCAGGCGTTTTAATATTAATATATACATATTTACTTAATGTCATCAAACACATGAGCATCGCCAATAATAACATGTTGTACAATAATACAATAAAATGCATATGTGTCTAGTGTGATCTATTTTGGGCAGTAATAGAGACTTGATATAGATCTAGTATATCAGAACAATTGTAGGTCGTTTTTTAGCTTGGTCCATGTATGTTCTCCATAGAGCACCCCCAGTCTGAAACATTTTGTTGGTTGGTTTGCCACATTCAGCAGAATGCCAAGTGGATTTTCAGTTCGTCTGAGAAAATGACCGACTAATGCTTGACATTGTCTTTTGATTGATACTGTTGCTAGAGGTAGTTGAGTTCACTGGTGGAGGTCGGCGATGAAGCAATGTTTAGGGTAACGAATATTAATAGCATTTCATAACATGTGCCTGTGAGATGAGTTGATGTAATTTGCCAGTGTGTTGGTGACAGCCTAGGCTGCTGCACAGTAGAACATGACAGATTCAACACATGCAATAAGCAGTTTAACCTTTACTGTATCACTGACTGAGGATTGGCAATTGCGTTGTCGAGATAGGTGAAGTTGGTGGTGACTGTGAGTGTTGTCCCTCTCATTGTTATTATCAGAACCAGAGTTTCGCCTATGAGAATTACTTCCATTTTTTGATGCATTTAGCTGTAAACCTATGCCTCGTGATGCTATCTCAAAACGAGTTAATTGCTCTTGTGATGCCTGAGCATTATCGGAGAGGAGGACTGCGTCGTCTGATAAAGCTAGCACCGGGAATTTGAATGCCCATGATGTAACCATCTTTTTCATGAAGGGACTTTCGCATAACACAATCCATGCATATTATGAATACATATGGTGCAAGGGTACCACCCTGTAATCCACCTGATATTGTTTGAAATTCATCAGTCTGGCCACTTGGTAATGAAAGCCCGTGTGTTAACCTTCATTAACATCTTCTTTGGAATATGGTAAATTCCAACAATATATAATTGGCTTGGCAATTAAGAGATTGCGAGTTCTAATATAGATTTCAATTTTATTGTGGTCTTTTAGATTAATATAATATTATAATTTTCCGTTGTTCACATTCATCAGGGAGAAATGTTGTTTTTAATTTTTGTTTATTACTAATTGTTTTAATTTAAAAATGCAGTCAATAATTTAAGCAAATATTATACTAATTCTAAGTTTATGTAGAAATGGGGTCCTAAATTAAGAAATACAATATATTGAGACTTGGCTTTATATGGCCATAAGAATTTGTTAAAAAAAATACACCGAATTTATACAATCATACTACAGGAATCTCATTATTTAGTTCTGAGTATTTAGTTATTAACTAACTTTTCAGATAAACGTTTTTTTACACATTTTACATTTGAAATAATCAAATAATTATATATTTAATGTAAAATATATTCAATTTGGTATCATTAATTTGTCATTTATATATGTTTGAGGAAAATGAATGAGCATTTTACATATGTTTAATATATATATATATGGTATATATCAGGGTTATATAAAGGATATTCAGGTATATGAGATATACTTTATTTGACTAAATTGTCCATTACAGGTATGAGCAAAGTTTTATCGATTTAATCCAATTCGAAAATAAGGAGATTGTTGACACCAGCATGAAAGACAATTTCACCGACGCAATCGCCAAAATCCGTGATCGTCATAGCAATGTTGTGGAAACAATGGCACAGGTACTGTCGAATATACAATTTTTTTTTAAAGAAATAGTAGTATTACTTTAAATGCTTTCTGTATTAATACGTGTCAGTGAAACACTGTTAGTTTTGTCTGAACACTACAAAAGATGTGTTAATAAACTTAATGATGTGGGAGAAGTTTATAATGAATTAATAAGTTTCTTTTTGGATGTTTCGACTCAAAAACGAGTTGGTGATTTTTGTTAGCATGACGTCATAAGTAAAGTTAAATTTTGCGTATTTCCTCTCACTGTTCTATGTTAATATGTTTTGTCTTTCGATTTTAATTTACATTTATGTTTTACTTATTCTATACCTATTTTTTTAAAGTTTGTCATTGTATAATCAGTTATACGTTTAATTATCTGTTAGAATAATTAATTAAACTAAGATATAAATAATAGTTCGGTTTTCTGTGATACTCGAGATACTGTAAGCTGAACTAATATTTTAATATTTTTACAATATAGTATGTTAATGATATTTCTTGATGCATTTCAAATATAATATTGTATATTAATTACCATTGGATTTTTAAAAATATATGTTCAGAATTTGCAAATAGTACAACACAACTTAATTAGAATGTTAAATTTTTATATATTTAACTACGTTTATTATATTGAGGTTATTTACCTAATTGACTATGTATGTACTTCAGTTCACTTCGTACTTTTTACAATCTAGTTTGTATTGTACGTACATGTAATATCTGTTTGGAAACTATCAGCTATAGATTAACCCTTCGTCCGTGGGTATACTTTAAAGGGGTTTCTCCGTGGATTGGGCAGGGGATATTTACCCCCCTCTGGAAAAACAATTTTCTTATCATCCGATTAAGCTGAAATTTGTTCAGAAACAGTTCAACAGTATTAGACCAAATTCAGAAACATCATAATTACTTTAACCGATTGAAAATATCGCAAAGTTCGGTTACATGATATGATTCATTATATTGAAATATGTACTATTATTATGCTTATCTGTTAAGCATATAAATTAGATTTACATATATAATCATAAAATATTATATATTAATGTACCCTATATATTCACCCATGGAAATATTTTGCTTAGTAAATTTTTTCAATGAAAAACATTAAAAAAACATGTTTCCGTATGCATTACATGACTGTGTTTCTATATAAGCCTACTTTAAGTAACAAAAAACTGGGATATACAATATTACGTATTAAATTCCCGTAAGTGGACACACCATCAACCGCATATGTTTCGATTGAAATTTGGCTTATTAGGACATACCAGTTGACAAATACCTGTAATTAAATAAATTTATGCCCTGAGCCAAAAAGGGTGAATAATAAGTATAGGAAGATTTATAAACAATTCAATTATCTAAACACGTGCAAGTCTTGTTATATATATAATGTCATTATCTACACGTTTAACTGTTACAATCAATTCAAGCATGGTTATTCACTGACCGACTCCTATTGGTATAGTAATCAATGTTTTGAGCAAATTTGGTAAATTATTAATCAATCAGGATTTAAAGTCAAAATGTGTCGTTTGTCATCTTATATGACATCTTATACGAACTATTCTTCTAAAAAACTGTCTCGATTAATTGATTAATAAAAACAAATATGTATTGCCTTGGCACTATATTTAACTTGAAATGTTAAAAACAGATGAGAATAATTCGTGTATACTACTCTCAGTATACGTAGGCTAAAGACCGAACATTGTTATCTTTCATAATAACCGTGATCTGTTTACTTACAGGGAAATGGAATGAGCAGAATGAGGTTGTAAACAATCAAGTGCAAGGAAGTAGGAGTTGAGGTGTGGTCGTTATATAAACTAAAGACTCGCATAGAATTACAGTTGTGTGAGAAACTGTATATTATATATTATAAACTAGTATTAGTCACCATTTCGCGAATATATTTAAAACTAACTCTGATTGGAAGAGGTGATATATATATTTTTAGAAAAGGTTTATGATTAATTTAAATTATAATTTCTAGAATATCCTGTTTTTTTATTTTGATTTATTTAGTTAAATTTATTAATATATATATAATATATTCATTAATAAGCCTATTGTCAATTTTGATTATTATAATGTATCGAATATCCTGTTTTTTAAAACTACGAATTTTCAAAAATAATTAAGTTTTTCAAACACTTGATTTGACAAGTTATAAGTTAACCATTTCCTAAATATTTTAAATTCTTCTTATACTTTGTATATAATTTTGTTTGTTATTACATATATCTGCTTTTATTGATGCTCCTAACACTGTTCCACATTGTCTGTCAGGGCGTCATGGAAATGAAAGAGCGTTATGGCAGTGACACAGCAACTGAAAACCAATTGCAATACTTCCTTGATCGATTCTACATGAGCCGGATAAGTATTCGAATGCTTATTAATCAACACGGTAAAACCTAGTTTATATATCATTATATACAATATATATACACATCAATTTAGTAAAAAATTAATAAATAACTTAATCGTGTGTATCTTACCCCAGAACACATTTTTAACCCTAATCTTGTCTTGTGGGCTTGACATTTTATCTATGACTTCTAAACTAAATATGTTATTTGTTTTCTACAAAATATGTAAACTTTTCTTTTTAAACAAATTGACGAAATAGCTTTCTAAAGTAATCAATTTAAAAATCGCTGTTGTTACATATATATAAATTTTTGATTTTATTTATTTTAGTACATCATTTTTGGACATTGTTCAGAGAAGACTGTTAACGATACAAGATAAATGTTTTTATGGTGCACTACCATTTCTTATTGAAAATCGGACCACTCTGAGTAATTTTATAAAGAGTCACCCCATATTTGGGAAGCTCAATACAGCCAAGACTGAATAGGGTTAACATGAGATTACAGTTGCATCGATTAGTGATTTTAATTTTTAGTTAATAATGAAAATTAAGTGTTATTAAAAAATTCAGATTTTTTTCAAATACTTGCACATCAGATTTATAGTATACTAAAATGGAGTGATCTATTGAAAATTTATTTCAATAATAACAATATTAATTATTCAATATGAGCTACACGATACCCATGTTTACTACAACAATCACACAGGCTATGAATATATTGATTTACTTTTTATTAAAATAGCTAATAAAATTATATTCATATGATATCTTATAATTCTAAACATTAATTTTACCATAAACAAACAAATCATCGATTCTTTTTAAAGTGAAATGTAGAACAATTCCTTATATTCTTAAATCTTAATTGTTTTTGGGGCTTTGTTGTTTTGATATCAAAATATAATAATAATATTACTACTTGAGTAGAAAAAGAAATATTAAGATATTTTATTATACTCTCTTGTAACAGAGTGCTATTCAGAAGCGGTAATTTATAATTTTGCTTCACTTCGAATAATATGTATTATAATTTAATATTTTTGTTTAAATATCATTTTTGTCATATTTGAATTCTATTATTAGTCCTACCGTGCATAACTTAAAATATCCTCCTATCTACCAACTTGAATGACATTATATTTACTCTAGGAATGGCAACTTGGTATTGATATTTTTATATGTATAATAATCTATAAAACGTAAGCGGAAGTATTTTATTTGACGACTGATTTAATACCAACATAAGGCAAGTTGTTTAGTTATGATAGGTGGCTGTAAATGATTATATCAATAATAGTATCTAGATTTGTATATATATAAAATATAAATATTGTTAACATAAAATATTGTCAAATCTATCGTTGAAAGTGCTTAACCGCCAAACATTGAACGTTAGACCAAAGTTCAATATCACTTATTTATGATATATGTCAGTAACCTGTCACGTCCACACATGAATTGAATATATTATATATATATATTTTTTGTATTACATCAATCTTTAGTTTACTTTGATTAATTAATTCTTCAAAATATTTATATATTATTCTCATAATGTGGAACCATAATAAAATCCCACCAGTCATTTCACCATACAATACATATTATATAAAATGTAACATATTTGATAATTAATCGCATGACTTCAAAAAAAGATTTATAACTTACTTGTTGAAAAATTTATCATCGATTGATTAGACAATGATATTTTAAAAAATCACATCATTATAAAGTCAAAGTCCAAAGATGAGAATATTTCGGACCCGAAATATCTTGTTGTCTTTCTTATTGTCACTTTTCGATAAAGCCATCCAAATTACTATCTCCACATATTATTTTATATTCGACAGCAGCTGGTTTAAAAATGTTGATTTAGCGCCCCGTAAATATGCAATTTACAATTGATATATTTAATTTTTAAATTGATTGTAAAATTGATTAAAACTTTGCCCCATAAATTATGATAGATATAATTTTCATTGAAAACCGGTGATTCTATTGATATTTTCATTATAGCATTTGAAGTGGGTGGGGGGTTATTAAAACCTCTTTTGATAATTTTATTTTAAAAGAAGGCGGAAGAAGGCTATTGTAGCTTCATGGCTATAATTAGATAAAGTTGTCAATACGATGATGTGCAGTGGACGTTATGAGTGACAATAATTGTACTTTGGATTGATTTTTCGTTTGAACTTTTTTCATCGTTATTGCGGTCTAAGCAATTCAGGCGTAAACGTGAAACACGTCGGGGTGTCTCTTGGAATTGGATTGGTTTTTTCTAATATTAAATTATTTTATATATTAAATGGATTGAATTAGGAAAATAATTGAAAAACAGTAGAACATTTCCATCTTTATACAATCTGCATTGGCACAATTTTAATTGTTTATGGGTAGGTAAATTAGTGTTAGAATTTAGTACAAACTTTAATAATTACAAATATTAACCAAACAAACTAAACATAATCAGTAATTAACCAATCAAGAAGATTGTAAATTACAGTTATTAAAGTGATTACGCATTAAACATAATATTGTATTCAAATGGAAATTCCTAATATTCTTGAGATAAACATATATAGATAACATCCAATCTAAGTAAGGTAAAGTTTCAAAGTCTTATTGTGATACAATATACTGAAGAATTGTCGTCTGTGAATGTTATATATAATTATGAGTAAATAAAAATATTCCTAACAGGTAATTTAACTTTCGGTAATAACAAATAATTTATCTTGATGTAATACATGTTGAAAAATTTGTAATTTGCACTGCGGAGATTACAGAAAACTTTTGTTTGTCTCTTATCATTGAGGCGTCGCTATCTATCTGTTGTATAATTGAATTAAAGTTAGGAAATTTAAATTTGCGGCATTATATCTAGACTAATGCAGTGTTTAAGACTTTTGTGGTAAATGCTATTACATTCTATAATATATAAAAAATCTTCTCTCGCCTTTTAACTGCATGATATTGGTCTAATATGAAACATTACGATGTTCTATGTGGCCGCTTTTTAACCAATCCTCATAAAGGGGCTTCAAACATCTCCGTCGTTTCGAGGATACAATCAAGGCCTCTCCTAAACTTCCAATATGCTTTTCTCTGTATGAGTTTCCATTATCCATTCATTTGCAGTAATTATTCTCGTCTCTCCACTACGACTCTGTATAGAAAGCGGCTAATGTACATTGGTTCCGGAAGAAGTCCTCCATATCTAATCCTTATGAATCAGGACATAAAGTCTTCCATATAATAGGCACATAACTGCGTATATTAAAGTTAAATAAGTGACCAAGGCAATACATAATTTGAACGTTTTTTAACTTTCAATTTTTTTGAACTAGCAATACTTATAAGCATAATTTGATCATATCTCATCATTAACACATTGATTAAATGTTACCTTCAAAAGCATATATAGATGGCAGTTCATCTGTCCAATAACGTCTTTTATCATTTCTCTCTCTCTCTCTCTCTCCCCCCCCCCCCTCATTCTATAGTTCTTCTCTTCGGCCCCGAGTTGAACAGCGATCGTCGGTATGTCGGCTCCATCGACACCAACTGTAACGTGGTCCATGTGATGGAGGACGCCTACCAGAATGCCAAGTACCTCTGCGAGCACTACTACATGTCAGCGCCGGAACTAGCATTGGAGGTTTACCATCGTGAGTGACTGGCTATCTGAATAGAACAGTGTAGAAGGACCTGTCCCCAGTCCTTGTTAATATGCAACTTGCCTAAAATTATAATCACTATTATAGTTTAAAATGTGTCCTGAAATATTTATCACTGATTAAATTATTAAATTTAAAGTCATACGATAAATAAATTACTCATAGCATAGCCATAGGACATAAAAATCGACTTTAATCTAACATTTTCATAAAAAATTCGTTGAATCAAAGTTCTCGTGGAATCTAAATAAGTATATAGAATGTAATTAGATATCAATTTTTTTCAAATTATGGTAGCTACAGTTAAAATAAAGTAGTTAATTATGCTTTTCAACATTATTATTTAATAACTGTATCTTTATAATATTTATTGCATCGCTATAATATCATAATAGCATATTTTCGGAACATCATACATTTTGAACCCAAGCTTAGAATATGTTCATATTTTTCTATCAACGACGAGCTGATCATTTTTTAACTCTTGAGTATCCCCAAAAGTTAATCATCAATGTCATGTAAATGTTTTTACTTTATAAATTGTAATGAAGTGCACACGTACACTATAATGATCTATTATGAATGCATTATTGTGATTTAAGGAAACACAATGACTGCTGCAGCCGTTAGTTGTCGACGTGTAATGTCTTACGTGTGTGATAATTTGTTCAATCAAAAGCTGCTCTCACAATTTAATATGCAGTATGTTACTGTGACATTTTATGATTACGTTTGTTAAATTAAATGCCACAATACCCCCGATATACCTATTTATTGTCTTTGTTAGATTACCTACGTTAGCCGAACTATTCTATACTATTATATTAAAAGACAATTATTTTAGAAAACGACTTTCGGAATTAGTATCTCAATATGACATGCAAAGGGTTCCGATTTGGATACTACAAAGGATTTCTTAATAAATATTGATATTAATGTAAAGACAAAGTAAACATTTCATTAAAAATATTATATGCAATAGTTCGGCAGCCGTAAAACGAATTCTGTACTATAGGTCTGAACCAAGCAGATGTGAAATTCACATGAAATTCAACAGGACGCTTAAATGTTTGTTTACAGGGAGGGTTCGATGTGTTCTAAATGTATGTTCTCTCGCTAATCTTTATATGTTCTGTATGGTCCACTATTGATATATCTCTGACCAACTAATCAGTATGCCTTATTTATAGTATATGTTTTAGTATATTAATATTTAAATTGTGTTTAATGGTGTTTCGATGGTATTTCGATGGTGTTATTCTAAAAAAATCATAAATAATTCAATATTAGTCATCTGCTAAAAATATAGACATTTTCGAGTTTCTTCCATCAATTAAATGCTCTCAATAGTGTTACCCGTCTTTTCCTTTTTACTTTGCAGCGAACGTAGAGGATAAAATTCAAATCACTTATGTCCCGTCCCATCTGTATCACATTGCATTTGAGATAATGAAGGTCAGTATCTGTTGCGATGGTTTAGAACTTTACTATCATTAATCAGTATTACTTTGTTTTAGAAAAAATACATTTCTTTTTTTTTCAATAATTTTCTTACAATTGTTTTTTGTTTGTTTATATAGTTAATTTTTATAATATTGTTATAAATTATGTTATAAAACTATTTAAATTATTCATTTTTTGTGACTGGATCGGCTTTAACATCCAATTGACATTTTGCGATAAAAAAGAAACCTACAAAAATCAATATTATTTAGGTAAAATATGTTTTGCTATTTATGCAATGGACACAAAATTTGGGTATAAAACATTATGGTGTTTATGTTGTTCGGACCAGTAGCAAAAGTGCACAAATTTACATTCCTTTTATGACGTCATGATCAAAAAAATTTAATGAGAAAGAATTTTTTTTTTTAATTATATTTTGTTTCGGAAAGGTACTCGTATACCAAATAAAAGAACCACGTATAGAAAAACAACAATGATTGTGAATGGTTCGTACTTCAGCGTTTTTTATATCGAAATGTTTATGGATTATAAAGTGTATCCAGGCGATACATCTTATGTACAAGTAAATATTTCATGACCCTTCACCCCACTTAATGCTTGCCGGGCTCATTTCTATCAGATCAGCTGATATAACGTCGTTATTCAGGTCATAAAGAAAAGACTAAAGTTAGGCGGACCTTAAAAGTAGTAAAAGTCACTCTGTTTACTAATGCGATGCAAGTAATATCAACCATTAATTTATACTTCCGGAAATTTCATGTGATGTAGTGCCTACCTACCTTATTCACGAGTCCTGCTTAACATTTTTGTTTTATATATATTATATATTTATTATTCAGGTTATCACAATGTATTCTCAGTTGTGGCTCAGTCTACTGCATTACCTTCTCCTCCAAAGGACACTTCTATGTAGAGGTTTTTCCCTGTTTTGTGTGAAGTTTTGCTTTAGACCTGAAATTAGTCTTCGACACTGAACTAATGTAGATCTAGTTCGCTAAACAAAAGCGCCAATAACTAACTAAAGATTAAGCCAGAATGCAGTTAACTTGTTCTATGAGTTTTGTTCATTGACCGTCCCGATCTGTGATTTTTGATTACACTATGAAACTTTTATAAAAGATTTTATGAACGTCTTGTTTCTGGAACGGTTTTCTGCGGAGGAGTCTGAAATAGCCAGCAGACAAATTGAATTGTTACAAACTTGTTTTTATTAGATAGTCTCTAGTTACACATAGGGAACATTTTGATACATCGGTGAATAATATTGTCACACCCGTTTTTATTTGAAAGATGATGGTTTTTGTGTTTAACTCATGTCTATCAAAATAATTTACATTTCTATGGTTATTTTGTTAAATACATATTATTTATGTTTAAGTAATTTATTGATTTTTCTTGTTATGCACGTAATAATTAGACCTCATTTCTTTACTAAATAACTTGTTTCCAAAATTTATTGAATTTTGATACTGTTATTTTGGAAATTATAATGACCGATATCTTTCTTCTGCATAATATTATTTTTCACAGCCAGGAAGTAGCTATGAATGTGTGCACGGTACTAAATGTATATTTTACATATTATTTGTGCTTATATAACATATTTTTTTATTATCTTTTTAAACTATCCTAATATACATTGTAAATAGAAAACGATTACCCTTAATATACTTCAACAATAAAAGCATAAATATTAAATTATTTTAAATAAAATGTATGTACAAACAAATGTAACATGTATAGTAGATTGAACATATTAATTTATTGATTGTATCACAATAATTACGCTGGTTGTTATAAATAATATAATCGATCGAATATGGACACAAATGCATTAAAACTTTAAAAATGTATTTACGATTCGAAGAATAAAGCGACACTAGACGAATGAAGCTAATTTTAAAGTTCGACTAGTTCGAAAATTACCTGTTTACTATCTAGTGGTTTTTAATCATTATATATACAGTGTTGCCATTTATCCGGATCGTCTGAATTATGTCCAGTTTTCAGGTCTCATCTGATGGATTTAGTAAAAATGTGTTTTAGAACATAAAAATACATTGTGAAGGCGGATAGTGGGTAGTCAATTGTTTTCATTGTTATATTTGGATAGAAATGTTCCAACTTTTTATCAAATTAAATTGTATAAAAGGTTCATTGTAGGCCCTAATAAAATTTTAATAGTTTCATGCTTAAAAATGATCATAGTTATATTGTTTTATTTTTGCCAAAATGTTATGTTTCTCATGGATAGGTGAAAATATAAGTCACCATTTTCCCCGCTACACAGCGATTATAGGTTGCTTACTCCGCGCTCAACCAATTGTTGTTCTCTTCAGTCTTAAATGTACCTAGTAGCCAATAAGAGAGCACAAAACCGATATACTATTGCAAAATATCAATTAATGAAAAAAATTATTTAACATTTTAAAATTCCCCATTTTTAAAAGTCCAGATTTTTATTCATAAACTAATTGGCAGCACTGTTTACATTACCTTTCAGAACGCCCTACGAGCGGTGGTGGAGCATCGTTCTTCTGATGTGGATTATCCACCAGTCAAGGTCATTGTAGTGTGCGGCAAGGAGGATGTTACAATCCGGGTATGCCTATATAGCCTATATGTTCATATTTCGGGGGAGTTTAGAACTTCTCTGACGTGTGAATTCACTGAATATTTATTGAAATCGTTTTAGTCGACAATTTTAGTATGACGTGTATAGCTACTGCTGATACTAAAATTTAAAGGGAACTAAATTGCGTTTTATCCGAGGATTCTATCATGCATAGTCCATAGTTTGGAAGTGTGGGGTCTGGGATATGAAAATATAAAGAATCAAATTCAATTACATTTGAGCTATTGATTGGTTCAGGTTGATCCCCTTTTTTGGTTTATGAACATTAACATTTGAGGGCTGGCTGAGCTATATAAGGTGGATTCGTAATCAAAGTCAGCTGGCAGAGTATTCACGATGAAATAAAGCTATTTAGACCACACAAAGGTCGATATTTGTATCAAAATTAACTTTATATTGCTTATTCTTAATAAAATGGGAAATATATGGTATTATTAAAATCATTACATCTACTAACTCTACTAATATTGTATTGATATCGCCGTCGTTCACAAGTGAAACTCGCTGATGTGATTATTTATATTCCTATGTGGTTCAATGTTATATAATTTATTATTGGCTATATATATTTCGTAAAATATATTGTGGAATTTAAAAGATTCTTCAGGTAATGTTAAAGTGTTATAAGCTCTGTTGAAAATTTCTTGTCGAAATAAACGACATATTATAATTTATATAACTTTTGACTTTAATTAATTTTATGTAAATATTCAGTTATACGTATTGTTATATCCTACGTTTTGCCAGCGGACGACCTTTAAAAATAAGAGTGTTAACAATTATTACACACCAGCCTAGTCAATACGTACTGTGTGAGATTCATAATGTAAATAAAGTTGATAACTGAATGCTGCATACCCACACCGAACGTTATTTAAGACAAAGTACTCTCTTCTGATTGGTCGGGAAATATGTTGTCAGATGACTAATGTGTACTGACTTGACCTTTCTTACATGCACTAAACGAACCTATTTTGAATAATCGTTAACTCTCAGTTGGTAGATTGCCGGGAAGTAATTCTGAATAAATTTAGTCAACTGACAAAGACAAATAGACTACAGCTGACAAACTAAAGTTCACTCACCTTTTCATTCGATCGCGCGATCATAATTTATAATATGTATGTTATTATCTGTTATTTATGCTGTCGAAACAGGCATAGATAGCAATATCCTATGATCTTAATCTTTACCCTACCACCACAGGAAAACAGATTGCCGAAAGAATATTTGCGAGACAACATTTAACCAGTGGTAGCTAAATTGAAAAGATTGATTTTTTATGTATTTTCTGGCAAAGTAAAATAAATTATGTTGATAAATAAGTAGGATTTATTTTCTGCGGGATTATCTTGTGAATATGAAAATAATTATAATACATTGTTTCTGTATTTGTAATGTATATAGGTAAAAGCTGAAATGGCAACCGACTTCATAAAAGTTCAAATTTAGGACATTTTAGCAAATTTATGATGTCTAAAATTGAAGTAATATTGCTGATATCATAAAATATACTTAATAAAAAGTGAAATAGTATATAAAAGATCGACAGGTGTGAGATGAGTTGATGATGAGAATATGAGAGAATAATAATGTGAGAGAATAATGTGATACAATAATATAAAACTCTGATAGCGTTTTTTATACTTAAAAAAGTACTTCATTTAAAATTAAGCAGAAAGTTTTATTTGTTTCAATGTGCACTTTGAAAAAAAGGAAATTATTTGATATAATCAGAAAGTATTAACATAGTTTTATGCTTTGAGATCTATATAGAGAATTGTAATTAACTTAATAAAAAAACTAAAGTTTTTAAAAATTATGTTATAATGTATTTTTCAGTTATGTCGAAGAATGTTTGATGTTTTTAGCAAATGTTTTAACAGTGATATAAACAATTGAATTAATATTCAAAACGTTCATCAATAGTGCTTCAATAGTAATGTTTTTTAAAGTATGAGACAAACACGAGATAACATAACCAAACTTTAAACAATTCTACTATACGAATAAATCTTATCAGAAACAAAAAGAAGCTACAGTAATAAATAGTGGCAATTATCAATTGCGCTTCCGTTGAATTAATTCTCTTCTCGCGTAAGCTTTATTACTATAAGCTTGACACCAATGTACCTTACTTTTCAAAACTTCATTATTGAAATTAGTAGAAATGTAGTATGTTAAAATCATCCGAAGACCATACACTTGTTACATATTATGTATATATTAATTACTATCCTCTTTCCGTAAAAAGCCATTATTGTTCGCTATTTCAATGCAATTAATTAATTAATTTTACAATTGATAAACTAAAGCGGTCAGTCCTCTCATACGACCAAAAAAACATTTTCCCCAAAATAAAACAACGTAATCCAAAAAAATTGAAATATTACATTTTTATATTGCGATTTTATGCATTCTAAAATGTACATATATTCTGAATTTTCTGTAATACGCACATATTTATTAACTAGACTACGCTACTCATTTATATGTACAAAAATGAATATATTTCTTACTGTCTTTATCGATCTTCCGATTTTATTGTGGAAATAACTTTATCAGATAAGATGTATTTGCTTACTTTTGCAAGGTTTTTGTTTCTTTTTTGGATGAAATTTTGCATTGATTTTAAGCACTTTCGAACAATAATTATTAGAATTCATATAGCAGGGCTGTATTTATTGGTATCCCGGTATCCCGCTTGATACGAAATTATTTCTTGTGATACCAGTTATTTTTATTGGTATCCCGGGCGGGATACCATTTCTCAGATAGGTGAAACTAATGTATAAATTGTGTACTCAGTCACAATTTCGATAGTTATAGTATGTCTATCAAATGGAAAGAACTATTCTGACAAAGAGAGAGAGCGAGAGTTGGATGACACATTAATAGATATTCTACTGCTTGCAAGCATACACACAAACACATTCAACGGATTATTTTGAGGTTTTTCTACATTTAATTATAAAACCTTAGGATACCAGATTATTTTCCGGGATACCAAATTATTTCGCGGGATACCAGAAAAATAAAATTAAATACACCCCTGCATAGTATCAAGCACTGGGAATTGTCTTGTTTGAAAACCACACTGAATAATATAGAAAAATGTGGATATCTAAAGGTGACGAGGGTTGTTTTGTTTTGTACAAAAATAATTTGGACAGATTTCTGTTTCTTGAAAATATCTTTACTTTATAATCTGCAAAGTTCTTATTGTGAGTAAAATTTGTTGGCCTTTTTAACGCTTTTCTAAGTAAATTTAAACATGGTAACGTGGCTTAACATGGTTTCTAAAACTGATTGTCACTGTTTCAGGCGCAGCTGTCGGGATTCCATTATCACAAGAGGAAGCGAAAGTCTGTTTGGTGGAGGATTTGCTCTCGCAATTGACGCCCTTAGCAACCGCTTATGCTCGAGCCAGAGGTGATAATTACTGCTTAAACAATCACATACAACATGTTACATATGTTTTTTGTAGACGTAACGGTAAAACTAGAATTGAAACAATTTAAATCGGAATCTACTACAATTTAATTATTTTCTTTGCTAATCGATTTTGTTTATTAAACGAGTCATGTTCTCTTCAAATATTATTTCGTTATATAACATTTTTATTACTAAATTTTTCTACTACTACAAGTAGTATCTTATGTTAATATCAAATATTTTTCAGGAGCTGATCGCATGTCTTCTTTTGGAGACTTTATCGCACTGTCAGATGTTTGCGATGTGATGACTGCCAAGATAATCTCTAGAGAGGTTAGTGCTTCATTTTAATTCGATACTGTTTAGGAATAAGTCATTGGATTTTATTGAAATTTAATTTCAGGTTTCTGATGGTATCATTGCGCCTGGATATGACGAGAAAGCTTTGGAAATACTCTCGAAGAAGAAGGGCGGTAATTACTGTGTGTTGCAGGTTCGTCTGATATTCATTATATAATATATTAGGATCGAGGTTTATATTTTCTTGTTACTTCTGAGTAAAGAGGTTTCTAAAATCAGGAATAGGTGTTAGTTTAATATATAAATATAACATATAAATAATGTTAATATTAGATATGCTGTTTAAATACATTCCACTGAGTTTGGAGGTAAAATGTACCAAACTGATATAAAAATATTTGTAAACTTATTACTGCTGGTGTATTTATAAGATATGTATTTCTAAAAAACACCGATTATTTTCTGGATTTAGTTGCTATAGACTACTTTGATGGAAATTATTAAGTGATGGAAATGCTGTCTGAAAGTATCTGTTATCGATTAACATTTTCGATATCGAACAGCCCGATGTTTGCAGGTCAATAAAGGTGGTAAAGTACTTTAGCTGAACTATAAAGGAACGTACTCATGGTTGCATAGGTTGTAGATTTAGAGAAAAACGAACAGGGAACGAAACATTTAATCAATCGAGTAACCATGGATTTTAATAGGTTAGCTGACAGAAATTAGAGTGTATATATTTTTTATGTATTTCTGCCTGAATATTTTGCTTTTGTAAACAACGAAAACAATTATATATCTATGAACATATGTATAAGTTTTAAATATTAATTTCTTTTGTAACTTATTTAAGTGACGGTGTCAATAATGTCTTTGATGAACATGTTCAGATGGAATCGAGTTATGAGCCAGCGGAGGAGGAAGTGAGAACTCTTTTCGGTCTTCAGATGAAACAGCGCCGCAACAACGCCAAGATTGACGCTGCCTTTTTCAAGAACATAGTCGCCAGGAAAGATCTTTCGGTGAGTCTGCGTTGGGTGGTTGCGGTCCGGATACTTAGCAACGGCATTAGCAACATATTATCATGGTGATTCTGGGGTGGGGGTGGAGGTTCAGATTCCAGACACTCTTAGCAACGGCATTAGCAACATATTATCATGGTGATTCTGGTTTAGGGGTGGAGGTCCAGACTCCAGACACTCTTAACAACGGCATTAGCAACATATCATCATGGTGATTCTGGGGTGCGGGTGGCGGTCCAGACTCCAGACACTCTTAGCAACGGCATTAGCAACATATGGTGATTCTGGTTTAGGGGTTGAGGTCCAGACTCCAGACACTCTTAGCAACGGCATTAGCAACATATTATCATGGTGATTCTGGGGTGGGGGTGGCGGTCCAGACTCCAGACACTCTTAGCAACGGCATTAGCAACATATTATCGTGGTGATTCTTGTCATAACTTGTCTTACTGATCTTATCATAAATGGGCGCAAACGTGGAAATGTTGCGCAATGCTCAAATATGAAAATATGTTCTTATTTTTCTAAAATGTGATCATATTCATATTGTATATATTGGCATTCTAATCTACTTCTTCTTTATATAGAATGTAGGCCTAGTATACGTTATACGACATTTGAAATTGTTTATGTCTACTTTTATTGTAATTTATGTCCATGATTAAGTCCAATATTTAAATTAATTCAAATATTACTTTTAAAGTAATTTGCTACTCCTGAGTTTCTTTTAATTTTATAAAAAGTTATTTAAATAATTGATGCAAATTCAAATTTGTTAATTGAAGATGTTGTTCGAAATATGGCAGTGTTTTGAGTATACTTCAGTTTGTACTCCATACAATAGGGTGAAATAAATTAAGATTGACTTATCGTCAGAGTCGGGGAGGCCATCGCGTTGTCATTATTACTGAAGCCATTAAATAACCCTATTCACCTCACCAGGAGATGGAAGAAATCTGAAGTATCGAAGAACCAGTTATCTTGATAATCGTAAACACAAACCTTCTCTCCAACTGACCTGTTCTTTACTCGGTACAGTCCTACTTGTCCCTCTAATTCCACCTTGATAGTCTTCTCGGGTTCTGGGAGTTTCTTCCACGCTTCAAGTTTTTTACATATTAATAATGTTCATTTTAAAGTGCATTTAAGGATATTTGATAATATTATATTTAAGTTGGTTGCGTTTGTGAAGTTTTATCCATAATGTTTAGTTTTATATCATTATATCATTTTATTATAATATATTATATCATTTTATATCAAAAACGTATTTAAAAAATATGTTATTGAAAAATGATTGAATTCGCTAATTGTATAATGTCACCATTTATCACATCATATCAGCGATTTAACTTCATAATAGATTTTAAATTTATTAAAAAATTGACGAAAATGTTTTTATTTTCCTCCCACCTTCCTTTCTCGATTTACATTAAAAAACTGAAATAAAAGATCAAGAAAAGCATGTTTTATACGATTATTGCACAAATTATATGTGGTTAATTATATTATGTAGTTTGATGTTGTACATATTTGTGAAATTCTCAGAAAAGTTATGAAATATCTGTTCATATCATTATTACGAAGCCCATATTTCCATAAAAGTTACATGAAGCTCGGTGTCTCTTTAATAAATTATTTATAAATCCTGCCTCTTCCGGGCTGTATTTCGTTCAACTTACAATCTACTCATACTTATTAATTATTTTGTAATCATCCTGCCACTGCCTCGGTAATTGCTTGATTGAAACACATCCTAATTGATGGATTACTTTTGTGTGTGGCATGTGGCTATGGAGTGTTGCACAGATATAATAAACATTAGTTTTGTGTTCCTTGGTCTCCTACCCTTCTTCTTCTGAGTTAGATTACATTGTTATTAGAAATTAATTGATGAAAATGGGAATTCAAAGGAATGATGATGCAGATTATAAAATAATTAAAATGCGCTCTTTAAATTATCGCGTATTGTAGATTTCTAGCAATATAGCGGTATTTACGTTTATTTTACGTTATATAAATTAAAGTTAAATATTTGAATATTTGAAATATATACAAGATATTGAAATATTTTTTAATAATTATTATACTATATAACAATAATTTGACTTAATCAAATTCAATTAAAATATCAAATTTTAAATTATGATTTTTACAATTTCTTCATTATATGACGTTCCATTAAGGGACTTTAAGATGAGATGACGAAGTGCTTAAGTCAACTATGTAAATAATAATCAATATCTAATAGTTTCTATCTCAATAATCAATATCTAATAGTTTCAATATCAATAATCAATATCTAATAGTGTCTATCTCAATAATCAATATCTAATAGTTTCAATATCAATAATCAATATCTAATAGTTTCTATCTCAATAATCAATATCTAATAGTTATATCTCAATAATCAATATTTAATAGTTTTTATCTCAATAATCAATATTTAATAGTTTTTATCTCAATAATTAATTTCTAATAGTTTCAATATCAATATCTAATAGTTTCTATCTCAATAATCAATATCTAATAGTTTCAATATCAATATCTAATAGTTTCTATCTCAATAATCTATAATCAATATCTAATAGTTTCTATCTCAATAATCAATATCTAATAGTTTTAATTTCAATAATCAATATCTAATAGTTTTAATATCAATAATCAATATCTAATAGTTTTAATATCAATAATCAATATCTAATAGTTTCAATATCAATAATCAATATCTAATAGTTTCAATATCAATAATCAATATCTAATAGTTTCAATATCAATAATCAATATC